>CAMOHE010049096.1:0-35844 GCA_946598075.1 Artocarpus hirsutus
AAACAAACAAACAAAAATCCTAAAACCTGAAGGTGGAACTTATCCATGACCGCCTGAGCTTCCTCCCCAGAAGCCATTGTCACAAAGGCAAACCCTCGGTTCCTTCCATCTTTCTGCTTTATAATCTACCAAAAAAAAAAAAAGCCAAATTCATTCAACATTTCATTGATAAAAACCAAACCAATATCGTTCAATTTTTTTTTTTAAAAAAAAGGAAAGAAACTTTGAACAAACCTCGACGTCAGTGACGGTTCCGCACTGGCCAAACAGGCTCTTGATGTCGACAACGGTGAGCGACCATGGCAGATTGACGACGTAAAGCTTCCTCTTCTGATTCTCAACATGGCGGGCGGTTTCCTCTTGTTTCTCTTCGACCGCGATTTCCTGTTCCCGCACAGCGAAGCCGCAGGGCTTTCGAATGGAGGAGTGATGAGAAAGGAGAGACTTTTGAGGAATAAAAGAGCAGAGCTTGATGGAGTTCGTTGGGGTTTTGGGGAATGAGAGTTTAGTAGCTGAGGACGACGATGAAGAAGAAAGGTCGAGTGGGGAGAGACAGAGAGACAGCGCAGCTTCCAATGCCGTCATTATTTAGATTTGTTTTGATTTGTTGATGAAAGACAAGATGGATAAGAGTTGGGAGAGAGAATGTAAGTAGGTACTGGAGTTTTTTATCTAGTTTATTTAGCTCTTTTATATGGGGAGAATGCTTAGGGTTTTAGTGTTAGAATAGTGTGGTTAAAAATTTTATATTTTTAACTATAAATTTTAAATTGAATAGTTTAAATGATAGTTTTGAAATAATGTTTGAAATGTAAAGATTTAAAATGAGAATAAAATATCATATCAAGTTTAAAATGAGATCTATGTTTGAAAATTATGGCTTATGAAATAAAAAAAAAGAAGTAGGATGTTTGGCAAAAAGTGATCCAGACTACTTTTTTAGTTATAAACAGTATAAAACTCTCATATGTTATAATAGCAATAAAAAATCACTACAGTGTAAAGCTTTCATATGTTACAGTAAAAACAATTATAACTAACGATTTTAATCACCCTGCCAAACACCCTATGAGAACGATTTAGGCTATATAAAATAGTTCAAACCTTGTAAACTTAAAGGGTGAAAGCTTAGATTTTGAAAGTTCTAACCGGTTTAAAATTAGCCTTGTGAGTTAAACAGCGTTCATAATGGTTTTGAACCTAGATATTTGGTTGCCTATAAAATTCTTTGGCGGTGGTGGACACAACTAATGATCACATTATTCATATCGACAGTGGAGATAAAAAATTGGATAGATCTCTTGCACCAAATTTAATCCAAATTTCAAAAAATTAAAATAAAAAATACTTTTTCTATAAACTTTTAATCATAGCTGTCGGATTTTACAAAATGTCCAAACCTTACTTTGAGGACCAAACTCGTCGCCGCCTAGCCTCCTCCGACGACGCCGGCACCATCTCTATAAAGTTTTCCTTACACTCAGGATAAACTATGGTGGAGGCACAATCACTTGCGAAGTTCAAAACTCGGAGAAATCAAGATTTCAAATAACATTGATTTATCAACAAAATATGCAAACCTTTCCAATCCACCCAAAATCAAGAATCCATTAGAGGTTGAAGGATAATTGAGTTTTAAATCCTCCACGGCCATGACCTCTCTTATCCTCTCAATCCATTGCCCGAGAGTCAATGCTAGAGTCAAAGAACCAGTAATGCAGGTATCCACCACCAAATCTATGTTGGAATTAGATACGAAAACGTAGCGGAATGAACGGATTGTTGACAAACAAAAATTTTCCTAAAAATTTATTCATCGAGAATAGCTATATAATTTTAATTAATAATAGAAAGCTTTGGGAATTTCATTAGCCTTTTTGAAGATTATCAAGGTATCCTAACTTTCCTCTTTGACACTATGATCTTTCAATCCAGGCCTTCACATTAATGAAAAGACGAGTGGACGTCAAACTGTAACAATGAATTTTCCTCACATTTTTCTAAATCTACTATGTACTCAACACATGAGATAGCAGATTTTTTTTAGAGAATAACTCTTAGTTTTTCTCTCTGTAAAAGTTCCGTGAATGATATATAACTGTTATCTCTACTTTTTTATATCTGAGCAATTAGTTGTTTTTCAATTAATTTTAATTTAAAATAACCACCATATCAAAAGTATGGAGAAGGGATAAACTCTACAATCTTCATCTCTTTTTTTTATTATTATTAAAATTTGAATCACAATTGAAACATGTTTGTATAATATATATATATATATATATATATATATATATATACATGTAAGCGTAAACTTACGTTTTCTTTTTTCTTTTTAATATATATATATATATATATATAAAAGTTTAAACTTTTAAAACTGTATACAAAAACGTTTACGTTAACAAATATATATTAATATATAATAAAATCTATATATAAATAAGATTTGGTTCAAAACTATATATATATATATATCTAAATTCAAAAAATAAATCATATTTATTTAAAATTAGATTTTTTAATTAATCAATTAATTATTTAATTTTGTGTCCATTCAGGAAAAGACAAAAAGGTGGTCTCACTACACATATGTCACACACGAAATTAAAATTATATTCAAATAATCATATTATTCAAATATTATTAATTAAATAATTTAAAAAAATATATTTAACTAATTTCATTAGTTAAATATAATCAATTAATAAATTAACTAATGTTCAATTAAATTGTGATAACATTTATCACATTACATTATGCGTCACAGAAAACATTTTTCTGTGTCAATTAATAATTCAAGTGTGAAATAATTAATTCAAAATTTAATAATTTCAAACTAAATATGTATAATTCATTCTTTGCATTAAATCCAATATAGTGTTATAGAGGTGGCATTGGGGACCTATAAACCTATAACTCAAGCTTTAATAAATTTGACAATTAATTAAACTCTTTAATTAATGTGTCAAATTTATTAGTTTTAGTGTTACTCCACTAAAAATCCGAAACTAAACTTTTGAGATTATAGTGAAATTACTCAAAAAAAATTAGTGAGTAGTAAATTGATATAATCATGTTATATAAGTCAGTCCTCCATAAATAGTTCATAATAAGAGCTAGGTTCAATTTATGTTTACCTCTCTTATTACATCTTTATCCTTGAGTTCTAATAATTTTCTAATGAACAGTTAATTCATAATACTATTATGAACGAGCGCTCTACTGTTTAAACCTCGAATTATCACTCAAGAGAACTATTTTTCTAACTTTCATAGGGAAGGAATAGATTTCACATCAGTATAATATTATTCCCAGCCATTTATTACATTATGTTTCCAAGATGCTAAGTTATGATATGTGCTTAGACAAATCTTACAAACAAGTCAAAAAACATAATGTCATAAACGGTAGTCTAATAAATACTCAAGATTAAGACTGTCAAATATATGATCATCATAGTAATAAATTTGAATACTCAATTTATAACAGATGATTATTAGAGATTCATAATTTATCTTATCTAGTCCTATATAATCTCATTATATAAAGTACCTCCAATCTAAAGTCTCTACATTAATAGCCTGAAAAGATTATTTTATTTTAAATGAGATTGGACCGTATTTGTAATATTTAATTAAATATCCCAAACTTTAATTAATTATTACAGACTATTTAGATTATTATCTATAAATTTTATCTCTAAGTATATGACACTTATATGCTAAATTTATAATCACATAAATAATCATGAAATTTTCTTGATGTTTATAAATGTATTTATAACACATATAAGCGATCAAAATTATTATAAATGTCACTTTATTTATTTATTATCAATATATACAATGTCACAGCTTTTAGGACATCAAACCCAATAATCTCTATCCTCCATTTTTGAAACCTCATAGACTTCCACAACTAGGGTGTTGACCTAATCCATTGAAAAATAAGCAGTAAGCACAAACAATAATTATAATCCGCATGCGTAAGCAAAAGATTGATGAAAAAAAATGATGAAAAGCTAGGAAATTTAACTAGAACCTTACGAGGAGGGTTCTGAGGAAGGCAAAAGGAGCTCTAGCAGAGGAACAATAGAGGCAGTGACATGCATGGGAAAGAAGTTCTGGTACGGAATTTAGCCCCTGAGCGAGGAAGAAAGAGAGTGGTTTTTAGAAACAGAGGTAATCTTTATTAAAAGGGGTTATGCAAACCAGATGCAAGTCAACTTTTCTTCACTCAGGTTTTTAACCCAAGGTTTAGGCAGGTACTCCAATAAGTAAATTGTGTCGTAGGTCACACGCATAGTGCTAAACTATGTCGTGACTCGCCGGAGGGGAACTTCTATGACTTGTTAGGTCTGAGCGAAACTGACGGCAGTGAAAACAAAGCTTGTTGAGAGGCAATGACCTAGTCATTGAGGGAGAGACTTGTGGAAGATAAATGGAAAATAATCATGTGTGGGACACATTGTTTTTTTTTTTTTTTTTATAGTCCTGTTATCTTTTTTTTTGCCATCAGATTTTGATTTAACAGTGTCTAGGAATTCTGAACCGCTAGAGAATAATAGTGTTTTTCACTATAGCTTTTCCCTTTTATATATTGTATTTTAGATTTCTTCAAATTGTATACCTTTCAATTAGATTTAATACACAAAATTATTTCTTTCCTGATCATTCTTCAGTTTTAATTTAAAAATTACTTAAAATATTCTGAAATTGGAAAAAAAGATTTTTAAATTTTAAAAAATAAGTACAATACCTTAAAAAATGGATGTTTTGTGTGTCTTGTTTGCTTCTTATATTTTTAAAGTTTTAATTTTTCTTTTAATTAAGGATAATATGGTCATTTTAAAGGTCAAAATCAGCTATTAACTAAGTAAGATATAGATTTATGTATTAAATCTAATATGAAGGTATATATTCAATGAGACTAAAAATCAAAAGTATAGTTTTTAAATTAACTTAAAACAGAGGAAATAAAAAGGTAAAAATCCCATTTTATTTTATTTTTAGAATTCTTCTTGTATGACCGATTTTTGGGTCTACTAGTAGGTCCTATTATTTAACAATTGAATTAACTTTTCAATTCTCTAATCTACCACTGTCATTTTAAAAGTTTTACTGTATATCATAAATCAAACAATTAAAAAGTTAATCTAATAGTTAAAATAAGAGAACCTATCAATTAGGTCAAAATGACTCTTCGACTAAAAATTTTGCCTTTTTTGAAAATTAATTTAACTTTTTTTTAAATTGAATTGTGAATTAAAATGGATAAAAATACACAAAAATATTTTATCTATTTGAAAAGAAAGAACGGTGAAAAATAAATAAATAACAGGAACAAAAAATAAATATTTCAATATTTTTTTACTCAGTAAATTGTTTACATTCAGTACATTTGTTATGTCCTATATAAGATTAATTGAACTTAATTAGAAAATCAATTAATCACTTAGTAATTATTGAAAAATTTACTTAATAAATCAATAGTTTTCTGTAGAGATCAACAATCTATAGCATTAAATCAAAATAACTCAATTTATTAATCAAGTATGTTTAATTTAGATTACAGATTAATAACATAAACGCATGTAAATCAAAAGCTATTTGTAAGTAACAAAAATATAAAAACGAAAATAATAAGTACCTTTATTTGGAAGAAAGAAAGAACAGATGCTTGTATCACATATTCCATGGCAACTTCGCGAGTACTATTGAAAAAGCACTTGTTGAAAAAAAAAATTGCTTTTTTAGATTAACAAACCTCACCGTCTCATGTTGCGGAAAAGTATTTTTTTTTTTAAGCACGAAATTGGATAAATTTTTCTAAATCAGTTAATTGATTCAAAATCCGAGAAAACGATCGAATGGATGCCGGGAAATTGACCATCTATTAATGTGTTGAACCTCCCACGAATTCCCAAAAATAGGGATAAACCCAATTCAGTGATCATAATACACTGATTATTCAAAGAAATCTAAAAAGAGTTTTTTTTCACGATACAAAATGAAGGACAAAATAATAAAGAGAAGCTTAAATAGTAAATCCTAATGTCTAATTTCTTAATCTATTCAAATAATAATTAAAAGATACTTATTCAAATAATAATTAAAAGATACTTCAAAAAAGAAAAAATATAAAACAACAAAATCTAAGGGTTTCACGTAGGTTTGTGGTATGAATCTATGAGGGTGGTTCAAAATCGTGTTTAAATGTGCATTTGGTTTAGATGGCTTTGAATCTATCAAAAACTAATTTTATAGAACTTATATTTCTCTCTCTCTCTTCTTTCTTCTCTTAAATTCATATGGTTTGAACCTATTTGTTACATTAGAACTATCCATTTTTATTTTCTCATAATTTTCATTCAATCTAAATATCAATGTTTTAATGTAATATTTTATTCCTTGTTTAAACTTTCATATCCAAATACAAGTTCGAATTATTGTTTAAATTACATACATTTAAAATTTTTGGTTCAAATCAAAAAGGTTCAAAACTATACAATTTGAACATGAGAACTAAATGGACCCTAAATCTAATTTGTCTCCTATTGCATGCAAGTGAAAAGAAAACTGATAAAAAAACACTTGAAATAAATTAAAAAAAAACTCCAAACAATTTAAAACATATGTCATGATATAAATGTATAAAATATTAGTGATCACTTTAAAAGTATACAATTTCAATTCGTTATAAACTTATCTCAAATCATATATGTATGATGACACTACTGCCTCTAAATTCAGTTCCATAAAGATTAATCATAAGTTTATGATAATTTCAGTTCCATAAAGATTAATTATAAGTTTATGATAATGAAATAAGATTAGAAATTTCAAACGATAATATTTACATTCAATATGCAAACAAAGTCGTTATTGTAAATATTGCAACTTTATGGTAATGTTCACCGTCGGAGTGAACTAAATTGAACAATAAGAACTCTATTGAAATCGAAAGCATAAAAAATTGTAATTTTATAATAATAAAATATGATTAGAAATTTAAAAAGGACAATAATGTTTGTGTACATTACACAAATATGATAATATTATTGTCATCACAGATACTACAACTTTATAATAATGATCACAGCAGAATATATAAAAGAGTAAAATGGGTACCACAAACATTTAATTTACAAAAAATAGATAGAATCATAATTTTATGAAAAAGTTGAGTTTGAACAAAGTAAAGATACTATTTACTCTAAAAGTTATGATTGCCTATAAATATCATAGAAAATCAGACATGTATATCTCTTTATTGGATGCGAAATATCAAAATTTGTTTAAATGAATATTTGGATCATTTATAGGCAACTCATCATGAGTTTTAAACATGTAAGTACTGCAAATCCATATGGGCATCGACATTTAAAATATATAAATCTCTCAGTGGCTGAGAAAAGGCCATGGCATTTTTTTTTCTTCTCTAGGGCTCATGGGAATAAGTTCTGTTTTTCAGTCCCATGAAGCAAATTGCAAAAAGCAGATTCAAAGTGCAACATTATTTAAAAATGTGACAACAATCCCACTTGCTCCAATGATGCCTATATAAAGAGCTCTCCAAGGTTGCCTCTCAGAACCAAGCAAGAGAGAAAGATCAAGAGCTAAAGAGAGAAAAACCATTTTCAACTCTCTTGAGTGAAATGGCTTCAGCCCAGTGCAGCAAGCCGGCCAACGAGGCCTGCCAGCAGACATGCCAAGGCAGTGGCTCATTGGGCCAGAAGATATCCGAAATGGCCAGCTGGGCCGAGGGAAGTCACAACGGACAGCAGACCAAGGCCAGCTGCGCCCAGGTCCACATCAAGCCCAGCTGCAACCAGGCCCAAAGTAAGCCCAGCTGCCAGGCCCAGGCCCAAACCAAGCCCAGCTGCCAGGCCCAGGCCCAAGCCCATTCCTGCCCCAACAAGGTAGCATGCAAAGCTGAGACTCACCAGGCTTGCCATGCTGCAGCCGAACCCCAGTCTCAGTGTGGGGTAAATAAAGCTAGTGGCGCCCGCCACACCCACGCCCACACCCACAGCCATGACCGCGGCCATAGCCACACCAAGCACCAAGCCACTAATGGCTTTGCGTGCCACTGCGTCAACAACACTAAAGATCGCCACAACCACAAGCACACGGCTAATGGCAGCACTGCGTGCACTGGCAGGATCACAGTGGGGTGCGAGCAGAAGGAGAGAAACCTGTTTAGGAGAATCAAGAATCGCTTTTCTGGCAATAACAGTTGCAGCGACAGTAGCAGCGGCAGCGGCAGCGACAGCGATAGCGACCACGACTCCTGTCACAAAAGAAAGGTAAATTTTGGTAGGAATAAATAATTATCTAGAACAATGATAAATTAAGAATTCACGGAGATTAAGTTATATTTAGGACTTGATTGATCCATATAATTCATATGTGAAATTAATCAAGCGGAGAATTTGAAAATTAAAATATAAAAAATATAGAAAACGATAATAATAATTGAATAGATGCAAATGTGGATTATAAATTATTGTTCATGTCTTTATGTATGATCTCATAATTGCCCCACATTTATTTAATTAGTGCAATATGCATGTATAATATATAGAGATGTGCATATTTTTGCAATATTTGTTTTTGTTTTGTTTTTTTTTTTTTTTCTCGCTAGTCTCTATGATCCAATTATTCATTTTAAACCATGTGTTGTGCTTGTGCAGAACTAAAAAAAACCATCTGTGAGAGCTGATTAAATGACTACATCAGCAGCAGAAGGAAAGTTTAATATGCCTCCCACGGAAATAATAAGTAATTTTAAAATGTAACTTGATTAAATAAAAGCAAACAGAATGGAATGCCAAACAATAATAGTAGCCAAAAGATCTGATTTGGCTAAGGAATTGGAATTGTATCCCTAATATATATAAATGCAATATTTATGGCTACAAATGATTTTCTGTTTAAACTTTGACGTTATAATGATGCAAGCAATCTTAGTGATTCTTAATGTCATAACTAAATTTACTTTCCATTCGTAATTGTGATTTTCAGTACAAATAAAATGAAGGAACATTTTGACGTGACTTACACGGAGAAATGAACTTGAAAATGATGAACAAATCGCGGTCGCATGATTCTCAAAGTTCCTATGTGAAATGGATATATCAATCTTGGAACCTAAGTTCAATCATGAGTGTGGATTATCTAGCGAGTTGCCGCAACAACGGTTTACGTAAACATAACTGCATGCGCTATCAAGAATGAAAGGGTGAAAGTATTGATATTGACAGAATGGTCAGGATTTTGGTTTACAAATCATATCGATAAAAATGTCAATGTAATCGATACTAAAAAAAAAAAAAGATGAGTTAAAAAGAAAAAAAAATTTCTCTTTAAACCTTACAAAATGCTAACACAGTCAATATTATTAAATTCTAACATATAACTTAATTGATAACATAGATCGTATATATTTAGTAAAATACAAGAGTAATATGGCACATAGAACTATACGCTTATACATACTGAAACAAGCACGATTGATAACATTTAATTCTATAAGAATGCCGACGAAACTCACAAGAGTATATGTGAGTGTTAATTACACGCTCTAACTTTATGATTTCGTAATAACCAAATCACACATAAAAAATCATCTTAAAAAATCATAGATAAAAAATGAACAAATGCGACCGAACATGCAAAATGTACAGTAATCATTCTTAACATGGTTCTTAACATGAGAATTATGTACGTCCACTTATATTCGTCGAAGAAATTCACTACGGTGAAAAATATATGCATTCCATGTTTCTCAGCGTATAAACAAGTACTCAACCTCAGCCTTTAGAAAGTTAAGAATGGAAAGAGAATATATATATATATATATATATATATATATATCATTCATGATATATCATTAGTGTGGGTATCCAAAGACCACAGCTGGTGGTAGTCGCCATAGTCAAACAGGGTTGAAAGTTTTGGCAATAAAATCTTTGTAGTCTATAATTATGTGTACGATTTTCTCCGTTCAACAATAATGGAGTGTGTTGTGGGCTCAGGTATAACATAAGAAGTTCTAGCCAACAAAAAAGAGGATAAAAGTTAGCTGTAGCTTTGTCCTTTCATTTATTTTTATTGTTTTTTGCTTTTTCCTTTCATTTATTTTTATTGCTATTTTATTGTATTTTATTTTGAAGATAAGTGTTTCAGTTACCAAAAAAGAAAGAAATGTGTGGTAGGTAATGGGGTGCCCTCTGTGTGCATTATGAAGGCCATATATGGAGCAGAGAAGCAGATTCAATCAGAATTAGCATAAATCGTACAATTAACAATAATACAAGCACATATTATAAAGGCATTTAGCGTATAGCACTCCCGCTTTGAGAATTTATTCTGTTTGATATTTTTATTTTTAGTTTTAAAATCTAAATCATTGCGAGAAATTGATTCTTTTCAAGACCAAAAAATTTGGTGCAAATACTTTTAATATTTGGTTGTAAAAAACCTTCCACGATAATTAAAAAAAAAAGAAGAAGAAAAATTAGGACGCATGATTTCCCGACTTTCTACAACCACCTAAGTCTTGCTTGGTCACGAATTCTTTAGCAAACAAGTTGGTTGCTATTGCTAATACGCTGAAACTTGGTGGCACTGAAGTCAAAACAAAACAAAAGATTTAGCGACCAAATATTAGTTGCCAAAGCAAATTACCTATTTTGCGTTACCAAATTTCGTATTTTATGCTATTAAAGTGAGGTTGCTTTTGCAGTTATGTAAGATGTTTAGGAGAGTGGTTAAAACTACACACTGTAGCATATGTCTTTACATTATAGAATGTGAGAGCTTTATGCTGTTACGGTTTAAACGAAACAGTTAGAATCTCTCTATCAAACAAAGCAATAGAATGTCACAATTTGCAATCAATATTTTGCTTGCAAAATGCTTTAGCTATCGCCAAAATATCCAGTGTCCAAAATTTATTGGTCAAATTTTTTCCCTTTAATTTAAAGTATAATTTAAATTATAAGAAAATGATATAGTTTTTCAGCAAGATATGATCCAAATATTTAAGCGTGATCAAAATATGCTCTAAGTATTTAAACGTAATTAAAGGCATACTTTTTCCCCCAAAAACTTGTGAATCTTTTCTTCTTGATCAAAATTAAGCCGAGAGCCTTCAAATATTTGACTAAGTTATAATTGGTCGCTTGCCTCGAGCATAAGCTTCTGCATCATTCGAAGTTTTATAAATCTCTAAATAAAAATAAAATGCATAATAAAATGAAATGATTGAGATTGAGTTATACGGTGTTTAGGATTAAAACTGAAACTTTTAAAGCTTTATATTATAGCTTATTTTTTCTTATCACTGTAGCATATAAGAAATTTATACTGTAACAATTAAGAATACTGCAGCGGTCATCGCCATTCGAGTAGTCAAATGTCTTTTAGAATAAGGGGGATTTTTTTTAATCTTTTAATAATTAGGTTTGATTTTTTTTAATAACTAATCTCTTTTTGTAGCTTAAGTTAGTTTTATTTAAAAAAAAAAAAAGTGCCACATTAGCAAATCCGTTAGGACTATTAATAGATTTGGACGGAAGGAGTATTTTGAAAGGTTTTCTATAGATCAGGAGGTGTTTTGAATGGTTTAAAAAATCAGAAGGTAAGTTGAATTAGGGTATATAGGTTAAGGAGATTTATGAAAATAATCCTAAAATGTAATAAACTTGCCTCGCAATTAAATATGAACTCTTATAATTAGTTAGAAAAACAAAATATCAACTATTTAATTTGTATTCGGGGGAGGTGGATTTGAACTCAAGCCCTCCACTTTGAGGTGGGTATAAAATCACCCATATTGTTTAGTGTCAAATTTTATGTTACTAAACATAATTTAACAGCATAGTATTTTGTAACAAATATAAATTTGTTACAAACTTCAATTTTTGGTTACAAATTTTTCTTTATAATATTGTCCATAAATTCAAGGAAGGATAAAGAATGTGTACTCCATGTAATTTTCACTTATGTGAGAACAAGATTTCATTTGTTTTTACTCCCCATGTGCATCCCAGATTTGAATTTGGGATCTCTACTATCATATCTGTAACATTTCTTTCAAAGTGTGTAGCAAATGATAACGCATTAATCATACAAAGGACTCTTTTAATAATAATAATAATACAAAAAGCAAAAAGGACGATTATTTTTTTTTTATTCTTTAATCACAAGCTAAATCTTATTTTGATTCATAACTTTCACTCGTGTGAGAACATCGTTTTTTATGAAGATAACATTGTCTTCAATTCAAGGAAGATAACATCATTTTTTTTTTTTTCATACTTTCATCTAGCTATAATAAGGTGGCAATAAATAATACGTTGCTGAAAAAACGACTAGAAACTTAGTCAAAGAATAAACTAAAAATAAAAGGGGTTAATCCCATTTTAATCCCCGAGTAATTATAGGCTAATCAAAGGGATCTTTTTGCTATGGGGCCAACCAAAGCACCGGGGCGAGATGGTTTTCAAGCCATTTTCTACCATAAATCTTGGAACATTGTGGGAGGAGAGTTAATAGAGTATACTCAAATATGCTATAAGGAAGAACTTCGGCATGACTGTTGAATAGGACGAAAATGCTTCGTTCGATTAGAAGAAAAGTGACGGGGAAGAAGGAGGCTATGGCACTTAAGCTCGACATGAGCAAGGCTTATAAGAGAGTTGAACGGTCTTTTCTTGTGGCGATGTTGTAAGGATTAGGCTTTGGGTAGAGACTAATTGGCGTCATCCTGGATTGCATTTCGACACCGATTTTCTCCTTTGTCGTCAATGGTCTCCAATGTGGGGAGGTTTTTCCTTTTAGGGGTCTGAGACAAGGGTGTCCCCTTTCCAAGTATTTGTTTTTGGTGTGTGTGGAGGGCTTCTCTTCTCTTATTGCGTAGCAAGAAGGACTTGGCTTATTGGATGGATTTGCGTGTGCTAGGAACGCTCCGCGGGTTAGTCACTTGTTCTTCGCTGACGACAGTATAATAAATTCTTGTGCCAGTATTGAGACTGCGTAGCTATTAAGGAGGTGCTTCTTTGTTTTGAGTCGGCGTCTGGACAAGTTATTAATTTAGATAGTTCATCAGCATACCATTGGTGACATACAGGAGATCCTTAATATGCAACTAAACCAACTATTGGATGTCTACTTAGGACTACCCTCTTTCATTGGGAGGAAAAAGAGAAAAGCGTTTTAGATGGTCAAAGAAAAGGTGGCAAAAGAGCTGCAATTATGGCAGACACAGAGAAATTTTAGTCAAACGACTTGTTCAAGCTCGTCCAACATACATTATGGGCATTTTTCGGCTTCCGATTACACTTGTTTAGGAATTACAGTAACATCCAATTTCTGGTGGGTGGGTCGGGTTCTCAAAGGAAAATCGATTGGGCCAAGTGGGCCAGTTTGATTTTACCAAAGGGAGAAGGCGGTTTAGGCTTCCAGGAACTTAAATGCTTCAACAAAGCCCTAGTGGCTCGTCACAGATTGGCTCCCCTGAGGGTCCCATTGGACCGTGGAGACCTCCACCCAATCGCGTGACACCCCGTCACGGATCAGCTTCCCTGAGGGTCTTACTAGACCATGGAGAGTCCACACACCAGGCAGTACCCCGCTCTGATACCACTTGTCACGTCCCAAAAGAGCTCTTGTTGAGAGGTGGGCAGCCCAGGACTTAAGTACTGCTCTTTGGTCCTCTACCGAGCCGATGTAGGACTTTTTTTTGTACGTTACATTAAGGCTTTCGAGGACCCTTGGATCTTTAGACCAAGGTCGTTCATACCAATCACTTGCGCGTCAGTGGAATTAGTTGATCTAAAAATGGTAGACCCGATCGATAATCGTGGATGGATGATTGATAAAATCAATTATATTTTCCTTCCCATTGATAGAGAGGCGATTTCTAGTATCCCGTTGAGTTTTCAAGGTAGAGAGGATGTTATCACTTATTTTGAGGAGAAAGTTATCTATTTCATGAGATTGGGATACAAATTAGCTCTTGATGTTAAAACGGAGTCATCAACGAGTTATGGAGTCGAAAAACCTTGGTGGGGAGAAATATGGAGTTTCAACATTCCTGGTTGGGAAAAAATGGAATTTCAACATTCCTGGTTTTATGTGGCGGGCTTTTAACGATATCCTCCCCACGAATGTGAACTTATACAAACAAGGAGGGATGCGCCCCCTTGGTGTCCCTGGTACAAAATGCAGGATGAGAATACTCATCATGCTCTCTGGAGCTGTTCACGGGCTGAAGAGCTTTGCTTTTTTTTTCTTTTTCAAAAATATATGAATCTGCGTAGCCCATTCTTTTTTGGTGCTATATGTCTGAAAATGCTTAAGACTCTTTGTAGGAGTGATACAATTTTTGTGTGTTTTGGCTTGGGCTATCCGGAAAGACAGGAATAGGGATGTTTTTGATGGTGAGTCGAAATCTGTGGCTCATATTTTGGAAGATGCAGAGCTTTTCCTGTCAGAATGTCAATGCTGTCAAACCATCAATCATATTCCTTGTAGCTCCAACCGGAATAAGCCTTTGATCTCACGGTCGGCTCCTCTGCTGGTTCATTAAAGCTCTATGTAGATGCATTAGTGTAAAAGGGAGGATGTTTTCATTGTGGAAGGAGTTGATAGAGATGCTATGGGCGTTGTTGTGGGAGCGTTTTCTAAGATTATGCAGGGAATTGTTTCCCCCCTCGTTAAAGCTGGCAATTCGTGTTATGTGTCGTGTTCATGCAACACGTTTATAACACGACGACGCGCCTATAACACGAATAACAAGACACGATTATTACACGATTAAAAAAATTAATATTTAATTTTTACTATATACTTTTTTTATACAATTAAAAAAACTAATATTTAATTTTTTTCTATATAATTTTTTTATACAATTAAAAAAACTAACATTTAATTTTTTTCTATATAATTTTTTTAAAACCAAAAAAATCTAAAAAGCTTAAATAATAAATATCAATGTAAATAATCTAATACTTTTTAATTATTAAGAAAGAAAATAGCAGTATTTTAATTTTTTCTCTAATTTTTAAGTTTTCCTCTCATCAGAGAAGAATAGCCTCAAAGCCATAAACGCAATTAGCTTGCAATGCTAGCTTCATTGGCGTGAGGCATTTATTATAGAAGGGTTGAGAGAGAGCTTTATTCACTTTTCATGTGGGGCTTTTAATTTCAAAAGCAAAAAATTACTATAAATATAATAAAATCTATTATTAAATGTCCAAAGGAAGTCTAGCAGGATGGTGAGGCACACGAAAAAGCACCTAAGGGTGCGAGTTTGAACCTTGATGGTTGCAAAGTTCATAATTTTTTTATTTTTTTATTTTAAGTTTAAACGTGTTATAAACGTGCGAGCCGTGTCGTGTTGACACATTTACTGCATGCTTAATTAAGCATGTTAGTACGAATCTAACACGTTTATTTTCGTGTTAGTCGTGCCAACCAATTTATGGCCTAATTAATATTCATACGGTCTAAACCCGTTTATATTGTTGTTTTTGTATCATATCATCGTGTCGTATCAGAAATTGTCAGCTCTACCTCTCGTGGCGGAGGGCCTTGCTCTAAGGGTGGGGGCTCAAGTTTGCCCTTGATAATGGCTAGAGGCCTAGCTAGGTTGAAACTGATGCTTGCAAGCTTGTTGAGCTGTCAATTCTAGAAATGTCCTTTCCTCATGTGGTTCTTTGACAGCTGATATTTGTAATCTCCTTGTTCAGTCAAATTGTGTTTGTTTCTGCCCCCGTGATATTAGTACGATGGCTCACTCTTTAGTGCTTTTTGGAATGTTGACTAAAATCGCCTGCTCTTGGACTGATGTTCTTCCTCGCTGGATTTCCAGCTCGTTTCTGTTAGACCTTTGTTCAGTTTCATGAATTTTCAGCAGATTTTTCATCCAAAAAAAATAGAACGATTTTGGTAAAATGCGGATACATTCTGAGACGTTTTAAAAGTTGAGGAGTAAAATGAACTTGACTTATTGTTGAAAAAACTACTTGTTATGCAAAAAAAAAAAAAAAAAGAAAAAAAAGAAAAAAAAAACCTATAAAGATATGAAACACAGTACGTTATATATAACACCTAGAAATAAGTTGTAATTAAAAGAAAGAATTTGATAAGATCAAGAATGAATTGGGGGTTCATTAATTAATTGAGGAGAGGTAATTAAGCACATTAAAATAGTAAAGCATGATTTCAATTTATTATATAAGGAAATAAAGGTTAGAGAAAGCACAATTAAATATCATTTGATCGCATCATAATGAAAATAGCAAGATATGCATATGTGCTTCCCACTTATTCTGTAGTCTAATTAGTGTAAAGAATTACGACAATTGCCGCAGACAGGCTATCAAATAGTATCTTCCTGCTATTTCATATAATATACTAGATGTAGTCCAATTCCATATTCTCATCAACCTCTTATGATCACTCTAATTGCCTAATTGTCAAAGATATTATAACGTCCAGCTTATTATTAGGGCGTTGATGTTTTCATTGTCTGTTTTTGTTGTTTGGCGTTTTGATTATAATAACAGAAATAATTTCCTCACGTCCTGTTTTGATTTAATTTTTACACTTGTGAGCGGTAATTGCGGTAATTAGTGGCTAGTTTTGAATCTATGTCAAGTTGTATGTGCTTTCGTTAGGATAGGTTTGATTTTGGCTTATTAGTGTCATTTCATCGACTGTAGTAATGTCTTATAATGAGCTGTTTAAGAGTTTTATTTCGGATGTCGAACGGGTTATTCCCTTTTAGGTCTCGATATTATCTTTTGCCTTTTTCATTCAATTTTTACTTGTGAATTCTGTCGTCATCGAAGATATCAATTTCGCCTATAATAAGTAGTGTTATACAACTTTATTGGTTTTATTTTTAGTTGAATGAAATTTTATTTAAAAAAAAAAATATTAGGGACTATCTACAAAAGACAATAGGTAGCCTTAACATGAACAAGATACTAACTCTTTAATATTTGTGTTGTGCACCAACAAAATAATTGGATCAAGCACTAAGCTCAATTAGAGGAATGTACAAGCGACAAAATCGCCCGCAATACAGCTAATGTAAAACAGCTAATGGAAGAAAGGTAATTGATACTGTTATACACATCTGCATGTGAGGATGCATACCTGCAAAAGTATTAGAAGCGTACATGACATCTTTCTTTTGTCTTTTCTCTTTTTCTTTTCTTTTTTTTTTTCTTTTCATTCTCTTTTTTAAAAAACTTTTAGAGCAAGGGATTCAAACACTATAGCTCGTTGTAAAGTCAGATACCAATTTACCGCTGGGTCAGATGATATCTTTTTTTATCAAAATTTTTTGTTGGATGGACAAAGCAGTACAGATTACAAGTGTTTCTTGCAGCTTTTAATTTCTCTGTCTGAGCTCTTGTCGCCTCTCATCATGTCCAAGGTACTTCTTTTCAAAAAGCGATTAGACCAAAAGGCTAAAAACCCGCTCTAAAAAAATTCTATCATCAACCTCCTTTAATAAAACTAGCTTCATGGATCCCAAGTAAACAACAAGAAAAGATGGTTGGTTTTGTAATAAAAGCACTTCTCCCGCGTTATGCACTTCCTTTCAAGCTGCCAACCGCCCCAATCCTTTTCTTTTTTTAGTGGGCATTTTGAATTACACTACATCTTAGGGAATTTCTATAATAAGAACCTCCAAAATATTCTTATTATTAAGAATCTTTTTCTTTCATTAGATTTAAATCCAACGGTTAAAAATAAGAGAACTCATCTTTAGTTAAATGAGCCCATCCACACCAAATCTATTAAAAAACTCCAAAAAAAACTTAAAACATAAAAATGAAGAAGAAGAAGTCCACCTAACGGCGGATCCAGAGACAGTGCGTCGGCGACCCCCAACGACCCCAAATCTCTATAGCGTCGCGATTTCGTCGTGAACCGTCGCCTGGGGGGTTGTGGGAGCTTGCAACTCTAGCTCTTGGGCTATCTTCGTTGCGACGGAACCACGGAAGGCGAAGAGTGCAAAGGAGTCGCAACTCCGTTGTGACCACCGTGGGTCTGTCGCGACCCCAAAGTGAATCAGAGGGCGATCTTGTCGCGGTCCGCACGGAGGTCGGGCAGCATAGTGTGAAGGTTGCAGAGTCATGAGGACGTCGTGCAAAGATCAAGAAGCATCGTGCGGAGGTCGTGGTTTGCGAACAAAGATCAAGAAGCATCGTGCGGAGGTCGTGGTTTGCGAACAATGGCGCCTTCGTCGCTATTCCATCATCCGTTGGTCGTGAAACCATCGTGACCCATTTCCGACCTAGTTTTGTACAACACCTCTGCGACAACAACCCACCCCTCCAGCCTCCATTGATATGACCCACCCTCCAGGCTTTGTTGTTTGTGACAGAGCCTCCATGGTTGCTGAATTTTTTTGAGATGGAGTTGCCGGATTTTTGTTTTTAATTTTTGAGTATTTTTTTATTTATTTTTTGTATTATTTAATAGAAAAAAATATTTTATCAGATGTGGTTTTTTTTATTTTTGTTTCTATTAGAACCTAATTTCAAATCATAGATTTTCAATGCAAGAGTCAAGAAACAATAAGAATTTTTAAGTGGATTTTATTATAGTCTTTCCCGTAGATCTTATTTATATAATAAAAAATTATTTTTTAAGAAAAAATATCGTAGCGACAAGATTTAAGTTAAAGTTCCAACCAACAAAAAAAAATAAAAAAATAAAAAAATAAAATAAAAAATATATATATATATATATATGGTATCTAAATTTTATAATGGTTAGAGATTTTATAATAAAAGGTTTGTCTTCAATCTAATTTTATGAATGACCAACCTCATTGCAATATGTATTTACTCCTCTTTCCCTTCATTTATTAAAAAAAAAAAAAAACTCACTACATGTAAAACTAAAGAGTATAACTTGAGATTTATTTTACGAAAATGACCTTAGAAAGAGGTAGTACTCTGTTGTTGTTGGTAAATTTCTTATTGTTATACTTTAAAAAGTCGTATATTATAGAAGAAATCTCATGTTACAAATTTCACTTCTACCAAGGATCCAAAACCTTGTTAAGGTGTATTCCTTAATAAATATTAGCCACAACAATTACTTTTCTGACTCTTGTCTTTTACTCTACACTTTTCAACCTCCATTATTTCATCCCACATCCTGCAAACAAAAGAAAAACCAACAAAACAAAAACACAGAAAAAAAAAAAAAAACCACAAAAAGGATTTATCTCCAAAACCAAAAACAATGGCATTGAGCAACAATGTCATCGGAGCCATAAACTTCGTCGCCGTCCTCCTGTCGATTCCCATAATCGGCGCCGGGATCTGGCTCAACACGCAGCCGGACAACTCCTGTGTCAAGATTTTGCAATGGCCCGCCATCATTCTCGGCATCCTGATCCTGGTCGTCGCTCTCGCAGGTTTCGTGGGCGCATTTTGGAGAATCCCATGGCTGCTCGTAACTTACCTCGTAGCCATGCTTATCCTAATTGTGTTGCTAGCTTGTTTGGTGGTTTTTGTGTACATGGTCACCATGAGAGGCTCCGGTCATCTAGAGCCTAACCGGGCCTACTTGGAGTATCATCTCGACGACTTCTCCGGTTGGCTACGGCGGAGAGTGAGGAGCTCTTACAAGTGGGACAGGATTAGGACTTGCCTCAGCTCAAAGAGCATGTGTGCTGAGTTGAACCAGAATTATCGCATGGCTCAAGATTTCTTTAATGCACGCATTAGCCCCTTGCAGGTATGACAATTATTAATTATTATTTACAAATTATTATTGTTTTACGTGGTTTTTGGTTTTTTTTTTTCTTCGTTTTAGGGACAAATAATTCTAAGCCTTGTTGATTTTTTTCCCCGTAATATATGTTCATCAATTCTCTATCTTGCGTATTTGCACATGATTGTGTCTAATATTTTTTTAGAGAATTTTTTTTCCCCCAATAAAAAGCAAAGAAGCATCAGCTTCTTGAAAATGCTTTTTTGAGGGAAAAAAAAAAAGAAAAGAAAAAGAGTAGTGTGCTGCAGCACTACATATCTTAAAAGAATGTTTTGGAGATAGGCATCTTTAAATATTGTGAAATTCTTTCACAAAAAAGAATTGCAAAATGAAAATGATAGAATTTTTTTTTTTTTACATCTCTTGCTTTTGCCAAAATAATATGGATTACTCCTAGCTCATTTATTCCTTCGTTTTTTTTTTTTTTGTTTCTCTTTTGTTTGGTTTTGTTTTTGTTTGAGATAACAAAATTTACATTTTTTCAGCAACATGGTAAAATTAATTTTTCATTATTTTCCGGTAAATTTTTGACATTTTAGTTTTATAAATACAAAAAAAAAAAATTACCTGGAAAGCATATATATGGCTTTTCCTTTCTTTAACTTACTTCAACTTGTAGTAGAAACTTCTACTAGCATAAGCCTATTGGTAATTCTATATCTGACTACACCACAAGACACAAGATGTAAGGTTCAAATCTTTTAAGTTAAAAAAAAAAAAAAAAAACTTGTTACATAAATTTTCGAAAGAAAAACTTGTGGACAGAGATTTTGTTAAAGCTCTGAAGATATCCATCCTTCTAGTTTCTTCTCATAGAAACCATAGTCATGAGGTCAAATTACTCTACAATTAAGTAACCTCCATCTAAAAGCCATGACCTCAACAAAGCAGGGAATTACACTTAGCTTAGACAAAAACTGTACCACGTAGTGATCAAGATTCCTCAACAACATACATCATACTAATCTTTAATCTATCTTGTCCAAAATATTCCTGATCTCTTTATCTTTTTCGTTTCTTTCTTTTGCTTCTTATTTTTTTTTTTTTAATCTCCTTACAGTCAGGATGTTGTAAACCACCAACACAATGTGGATACACGTTTGTGAACCCAACATACTGGATAAGCCCCATCAACACGGCGGCCGACATGGATTGCCTTGCTTGGAGCAACGACCAGACACAGCTTTGCTACAATTGCGACTCCTGCAAAGCCGGCTTGCTAGCGAATCTGCGGAAAGAATGGAGAAGAGCCGACGTAGTTTTGCTCATAACGCTAATTGCCCTTATAGGGGTCTATTTGGTAGGATGTTGTGCCTTTAGGAATGCCAAAACTGAGGATCTCTTCCGCAGATACAAGCAAGGTTACACTTAGAACATCAAATTCGTGTGTAACTCTTAGGGGGCCAAAGGAGGAAAAAAAATAGTAGTAATCAGTCGGTGTTAGATTTGTATCAGGTTCTGCTGCTTAACATGTTTTTTTTTTTTTTTAAATCTAATTAAATATGACATGAATGGTCCATAATTTATTTCCTAGGTGTTGTAGCATTACAATTTTATGAACAATTTCTATATGGTTGGTGGTTGGGAATTTCGATGTTTATTTTTTATATCATGGTCTTGAGTATTGTGCATGAAAATGAAATTTACTTTTCTTTTTATTTGCATTTGGTGTGTTTGAGTTAGAAAAAAAGGGTTGTGTGTGTGGGGGGTGCTTGATGATAATGTTGAAAAAATGTGGTAAAGAGGCCAGGGTGGACGTGATTTGCGGAGGGCACCGAAAGCTGTGGAGTTGCTTTTTGGCATTAAGATCAACCATATTGGTGTGACCAAGTGTACATAAGGGAATCTGTACTGGATGGAAAGTGGGGTAATATATCAGTGTATTTACAACTTTCGAACCCAGTGTTCTGTTCCATTTCCCACTCACATGATTTTGGCATAATACAAAAACTATGAAAAGGGTATTTACTTTTTTATACCCTATATTTTGTGTTTATTCAAACAATATATCTTTGGTTTTCTATCTCATAAAATTTGTACCTTTAAAGTAGATTTAATATACAAATTTATACATTTTTTCAATCAATCTTTAATTTTGATTTAAGAAATTGTCCAAAATACCTTCAAATTAAAAAAGAAGAAGATAACTTTAAGAACTTAAAAAACTTTATACTAGAGTTTTTGCCTTAAAAAAGCATAAAATACCTTCAAAAATAGGTGTTTTGTGTGTTTTTATTTTTATTTCTTCTTACTTTTTGAAATTTTTAGTTTTTCTCTTTTACTTAAGGATAATTCGGTCAATTTAAAGGTTAAAATCAACTATTGATTGAGGTAAGATATAAATTTATGTATTAAATCTAATATAAAAGTATACATTTGATGAGATTAAAAACCAAAGGTATAGTTTTTAAATTAACATTAAACAGAAGGTATAGACAGATAAATATCCCTAGAAAAAATCATCTCTAATATAAAATATTAATGTTAATATTGAATCTAATAAAAGAATAAATAAAAAAATAACATACTTAATATCTTCCTCCATTTTTCTTTTGGTAATAATATCTTCTTTTATTTTTATACTCTAATATATAATGATATTTGTTTTCTTTATGTTTTTGTCATGTATATTAAGTTTTAAAACTTGTAAGAAGAATAAGATTTATATAATGGAAAGTGACAATGTATAATTATTGAGTGAAAAAATATCCCATATATCGAAAAAGTAGCACAAAATGTCAAATTTTATTTTCTTAGGGGACATCAAATTTTTATCACGCCCGGAAAACCATGCATTATATATGTAAGTGTATTTTGTAAACAAAAGGGATAATTTCATTTGAACTTTAAACTATACAACTTAATATATTTTGGCCATTTCGTTATTCAATCTTTTCAATATTGAAGGATTAAGCCAGTGATTTCACTTTGAGCCTCTAAACTATATAACTTGTCTCATTTTAGCCCTTAGACTTTAGAATGTAACTAATCACATCTCCGAACTACAAAACTTGTCCTATTAGCCTTTTCATTTCTAAATCTGTTAAATATTGATGAATTAAGTGATATATGTGTGGACCTGATTGGTTAATTACAAATCAAGGTTGATATTAAATCTTTTGTTTTCGAATTCACGTATTTCAAACCTACAAGTAGGGGGTTTCATAAATAGATGTACATTTTCATTGACTTAAAATTAATAAAAAATTTGACATTTTTCAATAATAAATGAGTCCAATTAAGAAATATTTATTATTATATCATTTGCGTAATTTGAAACCCCAATATTTAGTCATGAAAATGATAAGTAGGTTATAATATAATCTCTACATGTCGTTTTAGTGACTTTGTAGATGTATTCTTACATCCAAGTGTTTTTTTCCTAATTTGTTTGTATATATTCTTATTTTAATTTATCATAACACAAACCCAACACAAGTCATACGGTGGATAAAATTTGGTAAAACTTCTTGAGTAAAAAGATAAATAAATAAACAAAACTTTTATAAAACAAAATTTAGAGATTTTTCCTTCAGAATATATATTGAAAACATATATAGATTTAAAAGGTCAAAATGGTCATATCAATTTGTTTATATTTAACAGATTTAGTAATAAAAGAGCTAAAATAGGTCAATTTTTATTACTTAAGGATATAATTTGTTACGTTTTAAAGTTAAGAGGCCAAAACAAGACACGTTATATAGTTCAAGAGCCAAATATGAAATTATTAGCTCAATATCTATCAATATATGACGGATTTAGTATTGGAATGGTCAAAATGATATACATTGCATAATTCAAGGGCGTGATTTATTAGTTTTAAAGTTTATGGGTTAAAATAGGACAAGTTACATAATTTAGGGACTAATAATGAAATTAACCGTAAACAAAAAAACCATGCATTATTATATGGTATGTATTCCTTACTATCTAGGGCTAAACAATGCTACGATATATTTATTGCTCAATTTCCTCTCATGTCACAAGGCCTTCACAAAATGCCTGGACATAATATAGGGCTAAACAATGCTATAATATATATTATTGCTCAATGTCCTCTTATGTCACAAGGCCTTCACAAAATGCCTGGACATAATATAGGCCATAATTTGGATATGTGGGAAAATGTCCCATGAAAAGTCTTATTTTAATTAATGTCCTAAATTTTATCAAATTAGAACAATGATGGCTTTTTTTTCTTTTAAATAGTGAATTGATGATTGACTATTTGACTAATTGACTCAGTCGTTGATCAATGATTGATCTATATGAACCATTATTTAACTATATCAATTAATAATTTACTAGTTAATTACCGATTGACTGGATATAATTGACAAACACATCAATTAATATAATGACCATTGATTATTTTTCTAGTGGTGAACAAAAAACTGACTAACTTACCTAATAATTTCTATTAGTATTTGTTGGGGTACAATTCAGACAGGCCCAAATTGACCATGGGCCTTGGCGGCCCAACAATGTTGATCGAGTGACTCGAACAGGTCGCACAATCGAATCGATTATTCGATTCGTTCATTGAAATTGGTTTCTTGAATCGACTATTCGATTCTTTCAGGGTACTGCTCGTCTAGATCGTTCGAGGTACAGCTCGTCCGGATCGTTCGTATTGGTTTGACGGATAGCACGTTCTAACGTTTAACGCACATTGAGTACAGGACTAGAATATGAGGAAGTAGTGGTTTCTGCAGCAAATCATCAACCGACACGTGTCCCAGTATCACAGTTACTTACGAAGCATTACTCCACTCCACCTGACGGTTAATGACCACGTTTCAATTCCATAATCTATATATAGGGGAGAGGTAGCTTCGGAAAAGAATATAGAGAAAAAGAGATACAGACACCCTGCTAGATTATTTTCTCATCTATTCCAACTTTCATGTAGCATTGTAATTTGTACGAAGAAAACTTTACAGTGAACTACAGTGGACGTAGCTCTTCATTAACATAGTGAACCACTATAAATCTAGCATGTTCTTTTATTTCTGTTTTATTTCTTTTATTTAATTCTAATCTTGTGTGCATATTCGAGTAGACAGGTCCATCTAACGGTGATTTGAGGGCCCAAGTTCTCGATTACTTAATTCAAAATTTCAACAATTTAATTGTAGGAAAACCTGTCTATAGTTTGGCGCCCACCGTGGGGCCATCAAGTCGTCAACTCCAGGATCTAGAGACTCAGATTCAAATGACGGACAGCGTGGACAACCAGCGCACTCTGGAAACCACGGTGGAAGAGATCGAAAGAACAACCCAAGACCGACACATGGAAACTCTTGTAGCAGAGGTGGAGACTCTGAAGAAAACACTCCAGGAACAAATAGCACTCTCTCAGGAATGAGACAAGAGGATGGAACAACTGAGCAGTGAGAACTTGGCCTTGAGAAGCCAAATCAGCTATCAAAACTCTCAGACGGCTTCGCAGTCGTATTATTACCCATATTATGGGTATTCAATATTTCCAGCTACTCTGACAATGCAGTGGCAATTTCACACCCCACAACCAGGAAGACAACAACGAACTCACAGCCCGATCGGAAGAATGCAGCCGCTATACTCTTCATCAACTCCGGCACCAACAACGGCAACTGGCGCAGCTACGACGACTCCAACTACAGCAAACGTTGATATGGAGTGCAAACTTCGTAACGAAGGAATAGAAAGAAACGAAGGAGTCGAACCGATGGTCCGACAAGAAGAACCAACTGTCAATCATCTGACCCCAGAATCGATTCAAACCATGATGAGAGAAATGCTCAAGTAGAACTCCAAATACGTAGAAGAAAAAATTGACGAGAAGGTTTCCAACGCCATGAGCAAGACCCCGGCGTTGGACGACATCTCCAAAAGCATTTGGGATACTTCACTGACGAGGAGAATTACTTCAATAGTACCTCTAAAGTACAAAAATATCGTGTTCGCTCGCTTCGATGGAACCTCGAATGCTAAAGATCACTTGCTGCAATACAAGAACGTTGTCAGCGCTACAAGCATCCCGGACTCGATCCTCGACGAGATGATGTGCAAGCTGTTTGCACAATCGCTCAAAGGCCCAGCCCTTCGATGGTTCAGCAACCTCAGGACGGGATCTATAGATGGCTTTGAGGAACTGGTGAATCAATTCATCAAATCATATTTGGTGCATATTAAAACGGGAAGAACGACCAAAGATTTGTGGTCTGTTATTCAAAGCCTAGGCGAGCCGTTACGGGCTTATATTAAAAGATTTAGTAGAACTCTCTCCGAGATTTTGGATTTGAAAGACGGAACAACCCGAGAAGCACTGAAGAAGGGACTCCTGCACAGGTCATCCTTCAAAAACAACATTTGTTTCGACTACCCACAAACGATCCAGGAAGCGCTGAATAGAGCTAAAGGCTGGATCGACCTGGAGGAAGAAAACGAGAGGTACGAACGAGAGTTCACAAGGACGAAAGGTCAGAACAGATAGAACCAGAAGCAGCAACACCAACCAAACCGACGAGGACGGACGAGAACACCACCAAGAAGAGAATGGAAGCAGAAAGACGACAAGCCTCGATCTACAACAAGGTCCCTATCACCACCTAAATATGCCCTGAGCATATCGCCATCAGAACTAGTTACTCAGCTAGAAGGAAAAGACTACGTCTGATGGCCTGGCAAGTTGCTTACGAGCCATTCACGAGATAAGTCGAAGTACTGCGAGTTTCATCGAGATACAGGGCACTTGACGGTCAACTGCAAAGCTTTGCGATCAGAAATTGCAGAGCTTCTCAAGAAAGGTCATCTGAGAGAGTATCTCTCAGAAAGGGGGAGAAGGACATATGGGCTCGAAAAGGAACGAAGAGGGCGAAGGAATGAACAAACCGAAGAGAAGACACCACCACCACCACCAGTAAGGAAGGTAATAGAAGCCATTTGTGGAGGCTCGGTTCTCAACGGTGATTCGGTCAATCAGATGAAGTCCTATCAAAGAAAGGCGAATACAGCAACCACGAGCACTACTCATAACGATCATCCCGAATAGAAAATTTGATTTCGTAGTGACGAGATGATTAGGCTGGACTCGCCACACGACGATGCATTAGTTATTAAACTAAACATCGCAAATTGCAAAATAAACAGGATTCTGGTTGACAAAGGGAGCTCCACCAATATTCTCTTCCTCTCGACGTTGAAAGAAATGGAAATAGGAGAAGAAGAAATCGAGAAGTCATCGACGTCACTGGTCGGATTCAACGGGGAAGCGACCACAGCAATTGAGAAGGTCAGGCTTCCAGTCTACGCAGCAAGAGAGAACAAACTAACCAATTTCGTGGTCATGGATTGCCCATCGGGGTACAATATAATTTTTGGGAGGCCTTGGATTCATGCCATGAAGGCAGTCCCTTCTACATACCACCAGAGGATAAGGTTCCCAACGAAACGAGGAGTTCAAAAAATTCGAGGAAACTAGGAGGCAGCAAGGAGCTGTTACGTGGCAGCAATGAAGCAGAAAAAAGCTTTATAGCAATTACAGCCAAACGAGCAGAATGAAGCGAATAAGTAGAGTTGCGTCGAACCAATTTTGGACCAGTTTGACGAAATCCAAATATACCCGAGCGATGAAAAACAAACAGTAAAGATCGGTTCGCAGCTCGATGAGGGTGTTAAACGTCAAATAATCAAATTTCTTAGATCTAACGTCGATTGTTTTGCATGGTCTCATGCAGATATGCCTAGAATCGACCCAAACATAGTCTCCCACAGATTGAACGCCGACCCAGAGCATAAACCTGTCTGACAGAAAAGGAGGAAGTTGGAAATTGAGCGAAACAATGTGATCAAAGACGAAGTGAGGAGATTACTTGAAGCCGGCTTTATACGCCCTGTCCAGTATCCCGATTGGCTCGCCAATGTGGTGATCGTGAAGAAAAAAAAAACAAAAAATGGCGCATGTGTGTCGACTTCACTGACCTCAACAAAGCTTCCTCAAAGGACAGTTATCCGTTGCCTCACATCGATAGGCTCATCCACGCTACAGTCGGACACGAGATTTTGAGTTTCCTCGATGCATTCTCTGGTTACAATCAAATCCTGCTACACCCTGATGACCAGGAGAAAACAGCCTTCATAACAGAACAGGGGATTTTCTGCTTCAAAGTCATGTCTTTCGGATTAAAGAATGCACGAGCAACTTACTAACAACTTGTGAACATGATGTTCGAACAGCAAATTAGTAAGAATATGGAGGTTTATATCGATGACATGTTGGTTAAATCTCTGCAGGCTGATCTCCACATTCAGCATTTGCAAGAATGCTTCGATATGCTCAGAAAATATGGCATAAAGCTTAATCTAGAGAAATGTACCTTCGGGGTGACGAGCGGCATGTTCTTAGGATATCTTGTAATAAAACGAGGAATCGAAGCAAATCTCGATCAGATAAAAGCATTTCAGTTGATGCCTTCTCCAAGGACCAAGCGAGAAATTCAGAAATTAACCGGACGAGTAGCAGCACTAAGTCGGTTCATTGCCAGGTGTTTCGACAAATGTCTCCCCTTTTTCCAGCTGCTCAAGAAAAATACCAAGTTTGAATGGAACGAACGGTGTGAAGCAGCCTTCTAAGAACTAAAGAGGTATTTGACCACTCCACCGATCCTGTCAAAGCCAAGGGATGGCGAACCGCTCTATTTATACATTGCTGTATCTGAGGTGGCAGTAAGTTCAGCACTAGTTCGAGAAGAAGAAGGGACTCAAAGGCCAGTGTTCTTCATGAGCCATTCGCTTTTGAACGCCGAAACCAGGTACTCAGTCGTCAAAAAGCTTGCACTCGCAGTAGTCATGTCGGCCCGAAAGCTTCGTCTGTATTTTCAGGGACATACTATTGTGGTGCTGTCATCCTACCTAATGAGAGCAATTTTGCACAAGCCAGATGTATCTGGTAGAATGACGAAGTGGGCAGTTGAACTGACAGAGTTCGACATCGAGTACAAGCCCCGTACAGCGTTGAAGGCACAAGTGCTGGCAGACTTTGTAGCTGAGCTAACTTGCAAAAACGAAGACGGACGATCAGAGTCGTGGATAGTGCAGGTCGACGGATCGAGCAATGAGAAAGGATGAGAAATATGGATTGTTTTGAAGTCACCAACTAGTGAGGAAATCAAACAAAGCTTTCAATTGGGATTCAAAGCTACGAACAACGAAGCTAAATACGAGGCCCTATAGCTGGAACAAGGCTTGCTGCTGCAATGGGGGCTACCAAACTTCATCTGGAAAGTGACTCCACGCTGGTCGTTAATCAAGTAAATGGAGAGTTCGTGGCACGAGACGAAAAGATGCATTTGTACCAAAGCTTAGTTAACAAGCTAAAAGCTTAATTCGATCAATTCGAGGTTAAGCACGTACCGTCGGAACATAACTCCAGAGCCGATGCACTAGCTAACTTAGGGTCATCAGTCGAAGTAAGCGAGAGGAGATTAATCCCTTTGGAACTACTCGACAGCCCTAGCATTGCACCGGTTGAGGAAACTAGCTATGTGGATCCGAGAGACGATTGGAGAACCCCCATCCAGATGTATATTAATGAAGGTTGGCTCCCTGACGATAGACAGGCTTCAAGAAAGATCAAAGTGCATGCTGCGCGATACTACCTGATAGATGGAAAGTTGTATAGGCGCTCCTTCATAGGTTCTTATCTCCGATGCCTCGGAGAAGATGAGATCAAGAAAGTGATTAGAGAAGTGCATGAAGGATCCTGTGGAAATCATTCAGGCGGAAGGTCATTGTGTAATAAGGTGAAGAGGTAAGGATTCTATTGGCCAACGATGCAGAGTGATTGCAAAAACTTCGCTCGAAAATGCGACAGCTGCCAGAGGCATGCCCCCATCATACATCAACCTGCAGAAGAGCTTTCTTCAGTCAGTTCGTCGTACCTGTTCATGAAGTACTCGATGGATGTTGTCAGACTGTTTCCTCCAGCTCTTGGACAAGTGAAGTATTTGCTCGCCCTCACTGACTACTTCTCCAAATGGGTCGAAGCCGAAGCCTTTACAGATGTTAAAGAACGAGACGTCGAAAGATTTATTTGGAGGAACATCATCTGCCGATTTGGAGTCCCACGAGAGATAGTCACCGACAATGGCTCTCAATTCGCTTCATCATCCTTCAGGAAGTTTTGTCAAGATTGGGAAATTATTTTAAGTTTCTCAACGCCAAGATACCCACAAGGAAACGGACAAGCTAAAGCGACGAATAAGACGATTCTGAAAAATCTGAAGAAGAAACTCAAAGCAAGAAAAAGACGATGGGTCGAGGAACTCCCAATGGTATTGTGGGCCTATCGAACGACTCCAAGGAGGGCAACTGGTGAATCACCTTTTTCACTGGTGTATGGAACAGAAGCCGTTATTCCCGCTGAGATAGTTGGACGGGACCTTCGAGTCGATTACTCTTTGCTGAACGAAGCAAATAACAATGAAATGATGCAGGATGCGCTAGACTTCGTCGACGAAAAGAGGGACAGAGCTTTCTATCGCCTTGGATGCTACCAGCAAGTAGCAACCAGGTATTATAACAGAAAGGTCAAGCCCAGAAGATTTGTCGAAGGAGAACTCGTGCTTAGGAAAGTCTTCTAGAGTACCAGAGAAGCCAACGCTGGAAAATTAACAGCTAATTGGGAAGGACCCTATCGAATACGGTCGGTGGTTCAAGAAGGAGTTTACAAACTCGAGAAGCTGGATAGATCCTACATAACAAAATGCAGGAATGCAAATCATTTGAGGAAGTATCATCTATAATGTTTCAATTTTGCTTTTGCCATGTAATTGAACTACGTTTGACTTGATTCCCATACAAGGGATACGTAGGCAGCTCGTATACATTAAAAACGAGTGCAGTCGCTTTATTATTTTGAATTTTATTTCCTTGATAAATTAACAAATTTTTTGAGTTTGATTTTCAGGAATAAGTACTTAGTTTTTGCAACTTCAGACTAGACCAAATCGATCCGAACCCAATGCCATCTTCATGGCCTAACATCAGACTCGACCAGATCGATCTGAACTCTCAAATGCCATCTTCATGGCCAAACATCAGACTCAAAGAGATCGATCTGAACTCTCAAATGCCATCTTCATGGCCAACATCGGACTCGACCAAATCGATCCGAACTCTCATACGTTTTTCATGACAAACTTCAGATTCGACCAAATCGATCCGAATTCGTCCAACGTCATTTTCATGGCTTAATTTTTGGTTCGTCTATGTCGACCCAAATCCTACTGGTCGATCCGAACTAATGGAGCAATTGTTTCGGTTGTAATTTTTAATCCATTTAATCGTTTCGGTGAATACGACGTACGCTTCATTTGTAATTCAAACTAATTTCATTTAGCCTAATCGGTTGCGAACTTCGTTTATTATCCGATTTATTCTCTGTCGATTAGAGATCAAGATTCCTGATACACAATGACACAAAAAACATAAACCTGAAGTGATTACGAAAATTTTGAAAGTACAGTTTTGAATTTTCCAACTGATAAACTGAAGTTTCTCTTGAACAAAATAAAATTGTTCTAAGAAAAAAAGAGGAGGATTATTTGAATTCTCTCAAAATTCCTCTCCTTCAGCTGGTTGATCGCCTTCGGGCTCGTTTGTCTCAAGGGTCGAACGATCAGTGACTTCGACAGATGAAATCCCTACAGCTTTGGACTCAAGAGCAGGGGGCTCAACGATGACGTCTTCATGGTTAGATTCGACTTCGACAACCTGATCGTCTGTCGACAGCACATCTTGGAGCTCCTTTATCTTCTAGTCGATTGCATCGACGCTAAGCTTGCCAGATTTGAATTCGATCAAGGCTTCAAGTCGTGCCTTGATGGAAGAGGTACCGAAGACCTCGAGCAGCTGCTCCTTTATCTCTTCAATATCCTTGTCTTTTGAGGATATCGTCTCTTTTAGACCTTCATTCTCTCTTTCTAAAAGCTGAACTTTGCTCGACAGGTTCAACACCTTGTTGCTCGCCCTATTTAGCGCATTGACAGCATCGTTAAGCTCCCTCTGTTTGCTGTCCATCTGTGACTTCGCCTCTTCGAGCTTTTCCTTAAGCTCTTTTACCTTCGACGCCTCCCTTTCAAGTTTATGCACTGCCTTGTTCGCAAAAAGATTGTGGAACATGAGAGCCTGCATGTTTACAAAGTTATCGCATTAGTCGCTTCGAACGAACCCATAGAATTTCATAAAAATTACGATTTTACCTGTCCCAATGCAACAGCCGACTCATTGTACAACCATGTAAATGGTTTCCCTCCAAAGACCTCCTCGTCTTTATTGAAATAGAAGTTGACTGCCACTCTCGCCGTAACCTCCCTGTCTTGAAGAACGCTGACGTCATCTGGGACATCCAATGTCTTCATCGAAGCCGACCTTTGTACATCTTCGGTTGAAAGAGGAGGCTCCGTCCCTCTCCTTTTCTTCGACGGAGGAGGCTGAATAGCAAACGGTGGAGGAGGAGGCAGTTCAGACTGTTCGACCGTTAGCGTCATCTCCTTTGGTGTTGACGACTCGCCAGCTTCAGCTCATCTTTTCTTTGGCTTCTTGTCTGCTAGTTTTTTCTTCCTCATCTCACCCAAAGGAGGTAACGTTACCTTCATGGCTGATAAAGCGGCTTCTGCGAGATGAACGTCTTCGTCATATAGTGGGGTAATAAATTTAGATGGACCGTATAGCCGCTGAAGTGCACCGAGGCATACGAAGACCCAATCGACTCGTTTTGGAAATCGAATAGGAATACCTGAAGGAATGCTCTTGAAATTCTTCCAAATGGACGACTTCCCAAGTCGATCGGGCTTTGAGATTTCAGCCCAAGTCTGATCCTTTAATGCGAGCAGTGCTTGAAGTTTCGATTTGAACCTCTCGCCAACTGGAGCTGGGTGGTTTAGCTCGTAATCTACAAAAAAGAAACATACTTGAGATCAGTTGGAATTACTGTTTGAAACAGTCTCGAGGATTGAAATTCACCAATATGACTGAAAGCAAATGGAAAAGGAATTCGAGTAGTAAGCTCGAAAGAGTCGCTGTTGATCGACATAAAAAAGTATCATTTTTCCCAACGTCTATCCATGTTAGCAAACTCCCCTATAAGTTGCTTTGACTGTCGGTAAACAAAGTAAAATCGACCAGGGTTTTACTATTTGGCTTTAAATAATAACATCGAAGAAAGTCGAATATGTCGAAGTCTATTTTAGCCTCTTCGATTAAAACGATCAATGCTATCAAAAGCCGGACTCCGTTCGACATTAGCTGCGTCATAGAAATGTCAAAATGACTGACAGTCTCTAATAAGAATTCAGCGATGGGCAATCGGAGACCGAGCTCGAACCATTTACTATACATGAAAAACCAGTTATCGTTTTGAGTGTCAGCCCGTTCGCTCGGATAAGGGAGTCGAATCTCTACGGCAGGTGAAACCTCCTACTTTGCCCTTATCGATTGGAGATCCGAACTCTATCAAAAAGAACTCTAGGTTCTTCGCAAAAAATGATACCCCTTTGGTTGGGGAGACGTACTGCCTTCTTTCGATTAGATCGACGTCGTCAATTCTCCTCGAGGGCCCAGCTGGTTAGTTCCTTTCTGTCCCCGGGCTCGATGCTTCGTCGATTTCAGCCCTAGCCGTCCTTACGCTCGATTCAATTAGGTATTGCTGACGAATCATTTCATCTACTTCCCTTTCGTCGTTACTCGACCAAGGATCGTCTCCATCGCTGGAGCTCGAAGTAATCGTCACTGACTTCGACATTTGTATAAAACACAATTGCTGAAAGAAATCTAGGGTTTCTAAGATCAAAAGGGACACAGGACCCTAAAACCTAAGAACTTTAAATAGTTCTTGAATACTTTATGGTCGATACAGCCAAACAGCCCTAGCAGTCACTGATTTTCTCAGAAAAATGTTGCGTGTTTAGCATCAAAATGCTCAGAATCAGGAGAAGAACAAGATTATAAAAGGAAAATTGCAAAAAAAGATGAAAAAGGAGAAAATCTTGCCTAAAGAATATGAAGGAACTGAGGAAACGAGAGAAAAACCGTCCTAGAAATTCAAGAGAGAGAAACTGAAAATCGAAAGGAGAGACGGATTGAAGGAAGAGGACAGAGATGCATTATGTACCTTCCAGAATACCACTTCGACGATTAGGATCGCTTTAGATCAATCTGATCTGAAGGCTAGGGTTATGCGTCTGTTTGGCTTCCTGCTCAAACTGAGGCGGTGCTTTTTCGAATCTAACTCGTACGTCAGCATCGCTATAATTATTAATGAATCGCCAATGGCGTGCCGACACGTGTTGCGGTAAATTAATTGTCATGTTTTCCCAAGGGAAAGTCATGATCCTAGGGCAGGTGAAGAGACGTCCAAGTCACGTGTAGTCGATTTCAAAATCTGATCTTCACTCTTGTAGTCTATAACATGAGACTAAGGAGTGGGGGGCTAATTGTTGGGGTACAATTCGGACAGGCCCAAATTGACCATGGGCCTTGGCGGCCCAACAATGTTGATCGAGCGACTCGAATAGGTCGCACAATCGAATCGATTATTCGATTCGTTCGTTGGAATTGGTTTCTTGAACCGACTATTCGATTCTTTCAGGGTACCGCTTGTCTGGATCATTCGAGGTACCGCTCGTCCGGATCGTTCGTATCGGTTCGACGGATAGCATATTCTAACATTTAACGCACATAGAATACAGGACCGGAATATGAGGAAGTAGTGGTTTCTGTAGCAAATCATCAACCGACACGTGTCCCAGTATCATAGTTACTTACGAAGCATTACTCCACTCCACCGACGGTTAATGACCATGTTTCAATTCCATAGTCTATATATAGGAGAGAGGTAGCTTCGAAAAAGAATATAGAGAAAAAGAGATACAGACACCCTACTAGATTATTTTCTCATCTATTCTAACTTTCATGTAGCATTGTAATTTGTACGAAGAAAACTTTATAGTGAACTACAGTGGACGTAGCTCTTCATTAATAGAGTGAACCATTATAAATCTGGCATATTCTTTTATTTCTGTTTTATTTCTTTTATTTAATTCTAATCTTGTGTGCATATCCGAGTAGACAGGTTCATCTAATGGTGATTTGAGGGCCCAAGTTCCCGATTACTTAATTCAGAATTTCAACAATTTAATTGTAGGAAAACCCGTCTACAGTATTTCGCTTGTTTAGACTTTTTGAACAAGTTTTGGCAATTGAAAACCCTAACTTTTTTTTCAGTTAGTTACCCTGTATGAGCTTGAATTGTTTTCCTCTTTTAGGTTTGAATCTTAGTTCTTATGTTGAACGGTTAAAAGTAAGTAAAAAAGTTACGTGTTTTCTAGGTATTTTTTTAGTTGATACAATGCAAGATTAAGCCTGCATTCCTTTCAAAACTCAAGCCCCACCCTACTATACCTCATGCAACATGACCTAATAGTCATTAGCATGTACATGTTTCAAGTTCTTTCTTTGTTTTTTTTTTTTTTTTTGGGGGGAAGAGGGGGGGGTGGGGGGTTGTTCATTGACATGTTTCTAGTATTTTAATTTATGACAGGCAAGTATTCTTACCTATTATTAGAGAAAAATAAACTATAAAGAAAATAAAAATTAGATGGCATGTGTAACTCATTCTATATAAGTTTGGAATCTGACCAAATTATTTACCATTCATTTAGTTCACCAGCTTCAAACTTTTTTTTTGCTATAATATTTTCTCTTTTTGAAAATTTTTTAATGTCAATTCAAACTTTCAGTTCAAAACTGCGAAACAATGGGCCAAATGTTTGGATATATGCTATGTTAACTATCTTTGACCAACCATTACTAAATTAGGATAAGATGAAACTACCCTACCTAAAACAAACCCTACTCTGCCGATGAGATTGATAAACATTAAAAACTCATCGTCATCGTGAGGTTCCCATATGCTATTGGCTAAATCGCGGTCGATGGAGGAGATCGACAAGACAAGTAAGGAGAGAGAAGGTGTAAT
>CAMOHE010049097.1:0-15129 GCA_946598075.1 Artocarpus hirsutus
AAAACCATATTCTTGCTCCTAACGCAATGACATAGAATTTACTTGTAGCCCCCGATTTATTGCCTTTGGTTCCCACGTTGGGAAATGTCTCTCCATCTGTGTCGGCCTCAAAACGAGATATTTTTATGCCTTCGACTATTGCAGTGATAACTCTATAAACATAGAGTTGTTCATGCACTTTTAATGCATATATTTTTGCTATCTTCTTAATTTTACTTAATTTTATATATTTTATTTTTATTTTTTGTTACTTTGATTCGATTTTATTTTAATTCAATTGAATTTTATTTTGATTATTATTATGAATATTAATATTAGTTTTATTATTATTATTATTATTTGATTTTTCCCTGTAATTATTTATTTTTCCTTTTTGTGTATGTTAAAATTAGGTGACAGGGACTAAATGTCTACTAGGAACAAAATTAGGGCCAAAAAGATAGAAAAATTCGAATTTAATAAGCTGATTAGAGTCCACCACATGCAGTAGCAATAAGTGCACCACTAGCCACTGGATTTCTCATTCAACGACCGAGATTAATGCTTGAAATACACCCCGACAATGGCGCGTCGTGACCAGACAAGCAGGAGACTCGGCGAGTCTTAGCGTGTCATGAGTCCAGCATGTCAATGCCCATCTCAACCATGCTGAATCTAATGCCTCACACACCATAGATTTTTTTTGCAATCCGCACCATGCCCAACCTCATTCCACCAGCTAGACCGCACTCCTTTAGCGAGAAGACTGTGAAAATGTACATTTCTTAAGGCTAAATATCATCATTTTTATTAACATTTCTTATTAAATTCGTTAATTATAGCATTTGTGTGTTAGCTAGTATTTTAGGATGTTTGCATGAAAATATGTTTAAAAATATGTTTTTAGTATATTTTTATGTTTAATAGTTTTTTTTTGTAATTTTTAGAATCGTTTTAGTGTGCTAAATGTGTTTAGTTTGTAAATAACCAAAACCGTAAAAATAATATTGTGTGATTTTATTTTGAGTCTTAATGTGTTTGTAAATAGCAATTTCTAAAAATATTCTCGACTCTGTTAAGGTTTATTAATTTTACAAGTTTTTATTTATTTTTAGTAACTTTTATGTGTTTTATTGTAAAATAAATATTTAAATTATTATAAAAGTTATGTCTGTACAATTTTAACTGATCCCAAAAACCCTATTAACCTAGCTATATATATATATATATATATATAATTATATACATATAAATTTAGAACTTATGATCGACAAGTTTGATCATTGACGAGCTACTTACCGAATTTTACGTGCTAGTTGGTACCCAGCTGTTGCAACCATTCCAATGCTAACGCTGAGAAGGTTCCAGTTCTTCTACGATACCAAAATGTATAATATTCTATTAGAAAAATCCATGATGATAAGCGTAACTTCTTGAAATAATTTGATGCACAATTATTGAATTCCATGTGTTGGGACAGAAATAAATTACTGGTGTGATGACCGTGCTGTATTTGGCCCAAACAAGTCCACTACCAGCAATAGCTGGTACATATACAAGGAGAATTATATTAAGCTATTAGAAGTATATTCCATTAATTATCATGTAATGATTATGAAAATTAAAAATATAACAATGTGAGATCATTTTCATTAATTAGGGACTAAAATAAAAGCTAACTATTAATAAAAAATAAATAAATAAAGTAAAAAAATAATAAATAAATAAATAAATAAATAAAGAAAAATAATAATAATAAAAGAAAACTAACCTGCTTGCTGGGGATATGATAGTTCTTCAGGCGACTTTCTGGAATCAAGTATGTTTGCAATGGCTACGCCCCACTTAAATGTTGGTGCCCAGAAATGAACTGCAATTTTAATTAACCAGCAATGTCTCATTTGATACGTGTTCGATAAAATTTTTATTAGGAAAGTACCCACTAGATATTGGTGTGAAAAAAGGAAAACAAAATACAAATTCTGTTGCAAAATAGAATTTGAAAAACTAAACAATTGATTTTAACTTCCAAAAAAATTGTGGAGCTTGATTCTCATCAATTTCAATACTTTACAATTAAAGTGTATTCATCTTATCTGCCTTTGAAAGTTAAAGGTTTACAACACTAATTATTGAAATCTAAAAACATATTATATATTGTAAATCAATTTCTTCTAGAAAATTCATTAAAAAATTTTGTTGAAGAAATAAAAACTTTTCAAAAATATTATAAAGCGGATCGATAAAGAAAACTGACCCATAATATAATTTCCCCAAGCAATCTAGAAAGTTGACTTTTGAGAAAAGTAATAACCTTGTAATATTACCAATCTTGACATATTCTAATCAACCGTCTTCATCAATATAAAAGCCAAAATTCCATCTTAATAACTCTTCTAGGTACACTCGAAGCCTGACTAAAAGATGAACAGATAATCCGTGCTAATTAACTGAAAAACGAATTTTTGCTACCACGAAAAAGAATTACCACAAGAAAAAGGTTTAGAAAGAAGCACAGAAATATTACGTAGCTCAAAGGATTTTGCTCAACTAAGCAAGTGGAAATTGTCTACCGAAAAAAAAAACCTAAGCAAGAGGAAAAGCTTCTGACAGAAAAATGTATTATAAATAAATTAACAGAAAAGAAAGATTAATATTCAAGAGAAAATTAAGAATTAAACTAACTAGTTTTAGGCCCTGCAGGATGATTCCAAAGCGCCTGAATCTTATTAGCTGCCATGTTAAATGAAATTGATCTCTCTTCTAATTGTTGCCTCTCCCGTTGACAAAGAACCGAGTAGCTCGTAAAAAACTTTTGAGAATAATTCGGTGCTCTCTATATGTAGATATTAGCGTGTAACGTCTCTATAATGTTATCATCAATTAGTCATTATATAACCTTTTTTTTAAAAAAAAGAGAAAAGAAAAATGCTTGGGATCACCGTAGGTGCTAAACACCACAACTAAAAGAAATTAGTAGATCCTTTCTATGGATCCATCCTATGTTATGAGACATTTTTTTATTAGTGTATACTGTTCAGCATTACTAATACCATAGTTATAGAATTAATATAAAAAAAAAGTCTGCTTTGACTGTTGAATTGGTCACATGTATTCTTTAGTTGGCCAACTTAATGCTGTCATGGATGATGTTGCTGGATTTCTTTTATCATTGACTAAATTTTGTGTTTGTATTACACTCTCGATTAATTAATTAGATGGTACTTGAACTTTTTTTAAAAAAAAAAAATTTGAAGGAGAAAGGGAGCAAGTAGCGTCAAAAAACTAAGCTGTATATATGTACACTCATCCGAGATCAAGTCCACCATCATTAAAAAATAAAAATAATTAAACAAACAAATCTCAAGGAATTATATGAGTCAGAAAATTCAAAATGTAGCATTCAGCATAAGGCAAAATAAACAACTAAAACTAATAAAAGAAAAATCTAAACCTCTTTAATGCAAGGATGTCTGATAAAAAATCTTTCCCCAGTGTAAACTACAGTGGAAACTATAACAAATCTTACATTTGGAAAAAAAGTTAAAAAAAGAAAGAAAGGGTTGATAATGTATTGTGATAGAAATGGATTTGTATACTTACATACCAATGGTGCAAAATTTTTTTTTTTGAGGGTACAAATGATGCATACTTAATCAAACACAACTACACTACTCAATTAATTAGATGATTATTCCTATATTGAGATTGCTAAATGTTTTGATTGGGATAACATTTTATTTGTAATTGATTCTACGTAAGTTGTTGAGCTGCCGAAATTTAAGACAAGTAATGTGCCTTGGTGATTCAAGAGTATATGGGTTGCGTCTCTGCACTATCTAAACATCATCTCTTTCTGGATTTCTCATATATTTTCGTGAAGGTAAGCAGGTTGCTGATAGACTTACTGTGCACCGGACTTACGCAAATGCCTTAGAATGGTGGCACACAAATGATTTTGTGCTCATGTAGTAAGTCATGATCAAGGATGAAAATATTAGTATCGGTAGAAATATCGATACTTTAATTTTACAAAAATTTCAGGGAAAACATGGGTATCAGTAGAAATTTCGATAAAAATTATGGAAATTATATAAATTTTATATAAAATATGTCTCTAATACTTTAAGATACAATAGATATTAAAAAGAAACATATAGGTTTGTACTAAAAGTACAAACACGGTTGATACTATAACATGTTATTTAAGTAGTGCTAAATATAGTTATGAATAAGCCACATATAGGTTTGTTGTCTTTTTTCCACTATATTTTCATGAATAGAAAATGTGAATTCTCTCAATGGTTTGCCGATGATGATGATATGCTTGGATAAAGAAAATTAAAAATTCTATAACCATTATAGTTTCTAAAGTCTTAATTGTATGTATAATAAGTATAAGGAGCCTCAATCGATAAGCTGCTATAATTCAATTCTAAATTCATTGGTTATAGACTCATGGAAATATTATCTTCATCTGATGTTCGCATTCTTGATATGTATAAGACAAATATTCATTTATTTAAAGTATGAAATACTAATGGATTATTTAAACGGAAAAAATCCATTAAATTTTGTAATTCTGACATCACCAAAATTTAATTGAAATTTTCTCGATATATACCGAAATTTTCTACAAAATACATTATAGATTTTTCGATATTGATATTTTTACCAATATTTACTGATTTTTTTTTTATATTTTTCTATATTTTACTGAAATCTATGTTATAGTAGAAATATATTTCTGTATCTTAAAATTTTCAAAATTTACACCAAAATTTACAAAATTTCACCAAAATTTTCATCCACGGCCATGATATAGTTGGTCTTCAATGGCAGAGGTACATGAAAGTGGGTGGACGCACGTGCCCCCACTCATATTTTGAAAATTTTTTACCCTGATTTTTGTGTTAAATTTTAGTTATATCCCTACTAATTATAATTATACCCCCACTTTTATTAAAAAAAATTATAACTGTAACCCTACTTAACAGTTAAAACATATAATTGTATTGTTATAAAATAAGAAATTTAATTTTGATTATTTCTATAGTGCCTTCACTGAAAATATTTTCTGTCTCCGCCATTGTTGGTCTTCCTAGCCCTTTTTTTAAATAGTTGATTTTGGAATAAATATGCTTTCTTTTTCCCTTTTGATTTTTGAACTAATTAATATATATTCCACAAAAAGCTGAATATCATAGAGAATCCGATTGAATTATTCCCAGGGCATATTATTTGTCTCAACGTAAGTACGTAACTAAACGTCACAAAGAGTTTCAAATTAAGGACGATATTATCTGCTTAATTTGTAATACAGAATGAATGAACTTGCAACTTGACATTGGAAGATGATCCTGTAAAACTAACTCTCTAGTTCAAAAGATTGATACTAGATCTGGCACGTATCTAAGGGATAATAACCCAACAATAATGAAAAGTAACGAAATCAAAGAACAAGAAGAGCGATCATCAAAATATATATGTAACAAATGCAGAAAACAAAAACAGAACCAGAAACCCCATTTGCTCAGTGTCCCAGCACAACCACACGTTCGTTGAAGTGATCCACATCGGTTTCTGGTGCATCGTGGTCGTTGGTTAGGGTTTCCGGTTGGTTGGCCTTGCTTGTCGATGAGAGAGAGACCTTAACTTGGTTCTCAACCTTGTAAGTGTCGTCAATATCCTCGTCTAAGTCCTCGTCGTCGTCATCGTCATTTTCTTGGCATTGATTGCCTTTTTCAGGATTCAAACCGCCCTTACACCCGTCACCAACGGTGTGACTAACGGTGTGGATTTCGGGGAAATCCAATGACTCGTCCTCGGTCTCCTGGGCGGAAGCTGAGACGAAGAACAGCAAGATGACAAAAAGTGTTCCCAGGCAGAAGAATGTAACATTTCTTCTACACACTGCCATTTTGTTACGATAATATAATAATGATAATGATGCTTTTGTAATTAAAAAGTTATTTTTGTGTCTTACGGGTGATGTGGTATAACAGGGTACGTGGTCCGCTAAGTGCAAATGAAAGTCATGGAGAGAGTTTGGGTTATAAAGACGTCATTTACTATTTTAAGATTTGAGAAATGAGGAGTCTGTGTGAGTTGAGCTAGTCTCAATACCGGCTCAAGGGTATGGCCCTTAAGACAACAGTCTATGGCCCCCCTTGAGTCAAGGCCCTTGTTATTAGGATCATCAACTAATTACCTTTACACCTCAAGATTTTCTTCTTCTTTTTTTGTTTTTTGTTTTTTTTTTGTTAGAACGTTAACGATTACTTTTACACCTCAAAATGTTGACATAGTAATCAGTTATTTTTTTTGTCATAAAAACAAATCCTATTTTTAGATCTTAAGTTTAATTGGGTAGATATTCTCCAAAAAAAGGAAAAGTTTAACTTGGTAGAAATTATAAAACAAGAACAAATATTAAAAGATGTTTCTTTCTTAATGCTAATTTTTAACATTTATTAATAAAGTTTATTCTAACAATTGACTAAGTATCTTTTCAAACGTGATCTAATGTGGCATATTTGATATTTCAGTTCAACATCCATAGTAACTATTCGTTTGAAAATCAATAACAAAAAAAATATTTTAATTTTTATTCTGACATTTAAATAATTTCCTTTTAACTTTGTCCTCAATCATGCTCTCTAAAAAAAAGTTCTTTTCAAGATTTGAAGAGAAAAAGAATAATAAATCAACATATAATGTTTGTTCTTAATTTTGACTTTACTATTACATGATGTGATATTCTCCTTTTTTCTATATCATTAGATTAGATTTATTATATAAATACATAACTTTAGTCAATAATTGAATTTGCTCTTCAAAATGACCAAATTATTATAAAAGAAAAAACCTAAAACTTTCAAAAAAAAAGAAAACACACCCAAAAAAAAATCCATTTTGTGGGTATTTTGATCATTTTTTAGGTCAAATAAGTTTTAGGTTTCTTTAATTTTTTTAGCTTTTCTATTTGATGTTATTTTTGGAATTTTTAGGTCAAAATCGAAGGTTGACCATAAAAGAGTACAAATTTGTTCAGTTTTTAAATAAACCCAAAACGTATGGTATAAAATAGTAAATAACCCTTGTATTATCCTACTATATTCCTGGTTGTCATTCGTAACAATAATTCTTATTGTTTTAGGGTTTTTTGTTGCTTTGAAGAATTACACTTTTGGTTTTTGAATTCATCAATAATATATCATTCGATTAAATTCAATATATAAATATATAATTTACTTTGGTTAATAATTGATTTTGGCCTTCAAAATGAACAAATTATTCTCAATAAAAAAAAAACTAAAACGTTCAAAAAGAAATAAAGGAAACACACCAAAAAAAATCCATTTTGAGTGTATTTTGAACATTTTTAAGTCAAAAAATTGGAATTTTCTTGTCAATATCAAAGGTTGACCACGAAAGAGCATAGATTTATATGGTTTTTGAATAAACCCAAAATATATAGTATAAAATAGTAAATAACCCTTGTATTATCCTATTATATGCCTGGTTGTCATTCTTAACAAGAATTCTTTTTGGTTTAGTGTTTTTTGTTTTTGGTTGCTTAGTTTGTTAGTAATAAGATGTCTTATAAGATATGAATATGATACGAAAAACTCGGGAAAAAAAAATTAAAGATTGAAAAAGCTAACTGCATCACTCAAAATAGTTCTTTAAAACTTTTTTAAAATTAAAAAGGATGCAATTGCAAGTGATAACTGATTGGGATATTTAGCACTTCCGCAACTTCCATTCCACATCTCCATGTTGATATTAGAAGTTCAAAATCTGAAGAATTTAAAGGGTAAAATGGTCAAAAACCCTAACTGATTAAGCTCTGCATTGCATAGAGAAAACATGATTTACTTGGTTTTGATCGATAAATGTTGATGCATAAGAAAAAAAAATTGTGCAATAATCATGTAAAATTCGTATTCAAAATTTCACATATGATTCTAACCATCGCAAGGCTTGAGGCTTTGAAGATTGTTTTCTTCATTAGTCTATAGTGGATTGTGTTTTGTTGCCTTTTTATAATTTATTTGGCTGAAAACAAGGCGTGTTGTACGGTTTATACGTTGTCTTTGTCTTTTGTACTTTAAATAAATTTCATTTTATCTATTTTATTCTGTAGGTTCCCAAACTTTTGGCATTTAAGACTTTTTTTAAAAAATTTGGACACTATAGTCCTCAAATTCTTAATCTTGTTGCATCTTGGTCCTTATTTTAAACATTTGGCTATCCAAGCTCCCAAACTCTTAAATGACATAATAGATACCTATACGTTGAGACTGTTTGATTGCTTTAGTCCTGAAAACATATTTTTAAAAGTAAATTGTTTTAATAGTTCTCGATCTATTTAAAAGGAAATTCGATAATCTCTCTTCTTTTTTTTTAAGCTAAAACAGCCTTGAACTTAAAAAAGCCTTGAACTTAAAAAAAAAGCGAAAAGTCTAAATTGATTGACGTCCGTCTATTTGGCAACCACATAATGTGTACATGACTAAATATCAGGACTAAATATCAAAAGCAAAAGCAAAAGCAAAAAACAAAACAAAACCACCATCTCCTTCTCCTTCTTTTCCTTGGATCCAATCCAGCAACCCCACCCCCCATTCCCCCAACCGACTAACCGACCACCCCTTCTCCTCTCTCTCTCCCACCATTATCTCTCTCTTCTTCTTCTTCTTCTGCTGCTTCTTTTTCTTCTTCTTCTTCTTTTCCTTGGACCCAATAATCTAGCAACCCCACCACCCCACCACAACCCCCCACCCCCACCCCCCCCCCCCATTCCCCCAACCGACTGACCGACCACCCCTTCCCCTCTCTCTCTCTCCCACCATTATCTTCTTCTTCTTCTTCTTCTTCTTCTTCTCCATATCTCTCACATAAAGAATCATTGATAAGATCATAAACAAGTTGATATAAGCACATCAAAGAACAAGTACCCATTCATGTATCATCACAACTAGAGATGCCCAAATAAAATAAAATTTAAAAAATGGACAGAAAATTCAAAATATCAAAGAAATTAAAAAACAAACATAATTGACATTGTTCATCCCTTTCTTATCTGAAATAACCCATTACTACCCAACACCAAGCTGGTATGGTGCCTCTCTATCTCAGATCCCCTCTTCCGGGGCGACCATCTATCCTAAGTCCCTCACGTTCCCCCCTCTCTTGCTCTCTCTAAACAAAACGAACGAGAGCACCACCCACCCCAAACCACATGGGCCCCAAATGGAACCCCTCTAGAGACCACCCCCAACCATGAGGCCCACCTTATCACAATCCTTACCATCTCTCTCTCTCTCTCTTAAGGAATTGTTAGATGAACTCAATTCGGTTTGTCTAAAGGTTGTTAGAAGCTACGAGGGAATGGGGTGATCAGAGTGTGAGGTGGGGAATTAGTAAGGGAAGTTTGTTGGAGAGAGATGACCTCTCGAAAGCTCCTCCATATTAGTGTTTATTTTTCCCTCTTTCTGTTTGGCCAAGTTCATCAATAATAATTTCCCTATTTCCACGCTCAATTCTCTGGCTTCTATCAAAGGCCTAACCCAAGTTGGAATGTTGGATCTAGGATTTTTGTTTTATGAACTCTTATCTTTCTATTTTCTTGCTTATTAGTTATTTTTACTGTGGAACCAGCCTCAAGCGGTGCCCTCTTTTTACTGTTTGCTAAAAAAGGTTATTTTACTGTCTTTGAAAAAATTACTAGAACTGGCTTATTGCCAAGTATTGCGACCATAAACTCGTTAATTGTGGTAGCCCGTAGGTAGACAAAGTTGGTGTCTAAAGTAGTGTACTTTTCCCTATATTAACTTTGCTTTTATGTTTCAGCAAAATTAATCTTTCTTCTATGCATTAATTATTCAAATATTCAGCATTTTGTTTTACATTTTCTTAAACCAGAAATAATATACCTTTCAAGGCTATATTAGCAATTGTAACAGGTCTTATAAAAAAGTAGATCACCTCCTTCTAAATTGAATCAACATATGTTCTTATTATATGAAACAAAATCAGAATGACAATGGATTTAGGATAATCAAGATGAGAATGAACAAAATCCAGACCTACTCTTGAATTTTTTTCAGATGGCATCTTGCAAAATATTAATCATGGCAGCTCATGGTACAATATGAAGGATGCTGCTAACATACTCGGGGATGGCGATTGAATGGCGGAACGAACCAGGTTCTTTATGAGTTTTTCCGGAGGACAAAGAAGTCTGACTACCTTTTCTGCAGCAGCAATCTGGTCTTCTCTGCGGCCATCATTGTGCAATAAGTCACTGCAATAGTTGTAACATGTCATAACCAAGGGGCTAAAACTTATAATTTCAAATTTTATGCACCTATTAAAAAAAATTAAAAATAAAACACAGTGATTGTTTGGATTTGTAACATGCAGTTGAAGATAATGTCGCATAGAAATAATATGCCATTGTCGTGCTAGTCACCATTCAAGGTATTTAGCACATCATGGAGCAATGGAAAGTGATGACAAACTGCACAAGCTGCTTTAATTCAGAGTTCACATACAGTTTTCCATACCAAACAATCAAAAATCAAACTGCAGAGACATAAGTATCCAAAGAAGGTTGGTCTTACCATAATAATGCGGCCAGCTTTGAGGGTGTGCATGATTGAAAGAGAGCTTCTGGAATAACGGCCCAATTCAAAAGAATGTTGGGGAGTGAAATGAACGGTATCTTTGCTTTGTACCTAATCAGCAATTCAGTTAAGAAATGTGCTCGGTAAGCAACAACGCATGGTAATCGTGCAAGCTGCATCTCTACAGCCACCGTACCGGAAGTACATAATGCCACCTTACTTGCCTGCAAAAAGTTGGGTCCTTTCTAATTTGAGTGACAGGTTTGAGTCGAGCAAAACTGACATACATTCAAACATACATATATATATGTATATATAGATTATGGAAACTGATTTGCAGAATTTGGGAGCTTGGTTTCGGTTGAATCCCAGTATATCAATAGTAAGGGCATCACCCGGTCCAAATATCACATTTGCAGAAGTTCAAAACTGGGATTGAATCAATATGTATCATACACAGCCTATTATATAAAAGAAATTCCATATCTCAGAATTCTAAAACTGGTTGTGTGAGCTAAATCAGAATGTATATGTATCGACTAATTGTTCGATCTCATCAAAACAAATAAATAAAAACGTAATGGCACAAACAGCCTTGTCATGTGATTTCAGTAAATTGATTTGATTGGATAATAGTATAACTATTATTTAGTTCTAGCAAGAATAAGCACCCGTAAGAATTAACACATGAGACTTATAATTTCCTCGGTTAAAAATAACTGACATAACCATCAAGAGGGTAAAAATTCAAAGTATTTTTCCACTCTTACACTTAAGGCATCGTATTTCAGGTGTGGGGAGCCTCCTGGAATCAATACAGCAGGCACAGGCCACTTACAAACAATTCCGTCGATGTAGTCCTCCACATGCCGATTTGGAGCAACATGAATGACAGTTACCAGTTCAGGAAAGGATTCTTGTAATAGTTGCATAGTGTTTGCAAAGATGGTAAGCATTCTGGTGACCTCTTGTAGCCTGCTTCCAGGAAGCAAGGAAAGAACCGTTGCTCCTTTGAAGAAACAGCAGTAATTAAAATATATATATATTTTGAAATAGAGACAATTTTCATTGATGTAATAAAAATTATTTACAGGTATAAGTAGAGGAATAGAATTCCTCAATACAAAACTATATCCCGGTCCCTAATAAGATCAAAAAAGAGTAAACAAATGAAATCCTTGTTCCGATGGACCCAAAAGGCCACCTAGTATTTAGTCCTATCCCAAATGACAACACTCTCTTCCTCACATCCCTTCAACATTCTACGGTTTCTTTCCAACCACACTCCCCAAAGAAAAGCTAAAAAGTACTTAAAATAATATCCTATACCAACAAGAGAATACACATATCAATCTTTGTCCAAAGCATTTTCTGAGAATACATCCTTTCACTAGCTCCAATATTGCACCGTAATTCTCAAAATAACTAGTACTCTGAGCTGGTGAAAGGATGCCATGTGTGTTAACCCGCTTGTTACATATTAGTTAAATACTGAGCTTGTAGAATTTGTGTTATACCTGTAGCTATTGAATTTTTCCCTTTGAAATCTTCAGAGTTCCCTTCTATCTTCAATTCACGTGGGGACGAGCTCCTTCCCTAACACGGTATCCTCCAATGCATTAGTTGCAAACTCTGTCGAAATCTATTTACAAAGTCAGCAATCAAATAGCATGGACCTTTTAAATGAAATTAACTTTGTTTAGTATTTTTCCTCCGTATAAAATGACTAATTCAAGTAGAGAAATTTAAGATATATATCTTAAAAATCTAGTGGCATGGTGTCCAACAAGGAGCTATGGCCATCAATTACATTTGACCAAGAAACAGCAGAAGATGTCCTTACTGAATTTAATTCCAAAACATCCTCCAGAATCGGGTGGCCCACAAATGTTGCAGCCAATCCATTTGCTCTGCATACTTCTTCCTCATTTGGAAGTATACACAAGATATGGTCCACAAATTTGGCTAGACCTTTGAGTCTTTCTTCACCCCCTTTCCATGCCCAAAACGATGGTGCTATGTAATGGAAGTGCACTGGAACATCCACTCTTTGCTGATTGTGTCTAGCTGCAAATGTAAAACGTGTTTCCCTAATTTCCCATGCCTTACTTATCACTTAGGTTAGTCAACACCCAAAATATTGATTTTAAATCCAAAAGGACAATGTAACTTTACCTCGTAACTGCTTTAACAATCTAAAATTAAAACCTTTAGAATCCACTGTCACAACAACATGAGGTCGAAACAGAAGAGCAGCCTCTACTGTCTCCTTCAATTTCACCTGAAATTTTAAATTTCCAGCATTAACTTCCAGGCCAAATAAGCTACAAGGATGCGCCAAAATTTCCTTCTAAATTAAAAGGCATACAAATAGAATATAAATATTAAAAACTGTTTACAGGTTTTATATTAGTATGATCTTGTTTTGCCCATTACTCACTCTGATCTTATTTAAATGAGGCAACAACTCCCATATCCCCATCACGGAAATATCCTCCATGGGAAACAGAGATTTTAATCCTTGTTTGGACATCATGGACCTGAATGAGTTATGACAACAATTTAGCAATATAAGATTTAGAGGCAAACGATCTCCACAAAATTATCCACTTCACGCATGAAGAAACTGAAGTAACACTTGTTCTACTTGTTACAAATTTTAAGATGAAAGAAACTTATACCAACAATGAGATGAAAAGGGCGCTTTTCCAACATCATAAAGAAGCAGGAATCTAAACTCACTATTCGTGCGCATTACAAGAAACATGTAATCCATGTGTGACCAATAGTTTGAAAGAAATACTAAAGGAATGGTTAGATGAACTCAATGCTTAGCAAACAACAGCTTACCCTCCAACACCAGAAAAGCGGATGGGAAGAGAAGAGCTCTTTTTAAGAGATGCCATGAGCCGAGAACCAATGGTATCCCCAGAAACCTCTCCAGAAACTATAAAGATCCTCAGTTCTCCATCTTTAGCAGCATTTTCTATCACAGTTCTACTTGAAACTGATAAATCTCTTCTCACTAGCCTTGAGAAGCCCAAAATTTTTTCGCTTTTCACATTCCATATTGTTTTAAACAACATTTTCAGTATTCCGCTAGACACAATAGGTACAAAAGGAGAAAGAAAAAAAAAATTAGTATGTCAACATACTTCACGAAAACAGAAAACTCGAAAGATAAACTAGATGACAAAAATGAACACGTTAAATTAGATCTCTCCACGTCTTCAATCCATTTTAAGTTTGAAGTATTCAAACAATCTAAAACATACACTTTTCATAGTTATTCTTTTTTGGATTAGTTTTATTTTTTTTCGTAATTTTTTTTTTTTTTTTGGGATCAGTTAGCCTGTTCAAACCTCTACATTTTACCTGTATTATGAAGCATAATCCAAAGCATTCCCTTTTTATCTCTATACATATCCAAATACACATACATATACCCTTTCAATATGTATACACACAAACAGATATGAAAAATATATATTACAAAGTTGATACTAAATCTGTACAAGAATTATACAAAAAAAATCGAGTATATGAGCATCGAAAGGTTCCATATAATGCAGAATTCACACATGGCACGATTAATATAAATAAAAACTAAAAAAAGTTGAATGTATTAAAAATTAGGAATGAACTAAAGAAGCATTTGGCACCGAAATTCGAATGGCGTCACATAAGACTGAATTTTTGCCTTCGGAAAAAAAATAATAATAACTTTTTTCTTTTAATGAAAAATTAAAAGTAAGAGATGGACAAAGCAAGTTAAAGAACAGTTACAGTGGAGGACGGGAGAGAAGCTCTTTGGCAAAGGCGACGGGCGGTGGGTTTGGGAGCAGTTCGTGGAACTCTTGGAGAGTTTCGCGATTAAAGATTAAAAGTAAGAGATGGAGAAAGCAAGTTAAAGAACAGTTACAGTGGAGGACGGGAGAGAAGCTCTTTGGCAAAGGCGACGGCCGGTGGGTTTGGGAGCAGTTCGTAGAACTCTTGGAGAGTTTCGCGAAACCCACATAGAAAGTTCAATTGGAGCCCACCTTATATCGGATTGCCCGGTCGAGTGAAGTAGGTCCAATACGGCTTTTCTAGCAACTCTGATTCGAAATTACTGCTTTAGGCTCCGTTTGACAGAGGGATGGAGAGTATGAATATGAAGCACGAAGAGAGTTTGGACAGATGGGAAATGCAAAAGCAGAAATCACATAAACTTTGTAATGGTGACTCATCGATCAAGAAAACAGGGGATTTTGATGATTATAACACCGTATTTGGCTTAAATTTGAGGCAAACTTTTTAAACTCAAAGCTAAGATTTTGATTATGCTTTTAAGTATAAAAAATTAGGAAATGAGTTTATAGTATGTGAAGATGATTATATATAGTTTATATATTGTTTTTATGCTTCTAAAACTGTAAGAAAATCAAGATTTGAAGAAAAACTCAAAAATTTAAATTTTTTAAAACAGCATATTTGGCTTAAATTTAAGTTAAATTTTTTAAATTCAAAACTTAGA
>CAMOHE010049097.1:15149-124578 GCA_946598075.1 Artocarpus hirsutus
TAAAAGTAAGAGATGGAGAAAGCAAGTTAAAGAACAGTTACAGTGGAGAACGGGAGAGAAGCTCTTTGGCAAAGGCGACGGGCGGTGGGTTTGGGAGCAGTTCGTAGAACTCTTGGAGAGTTTCGCGAAACCCACATAGAAAGTTCAATTGGAGCCCACCTTATATCGACCCTTTTGCTGGGCAAAAGGATTGCCCGTTCGAGTGAAGTAGGTCCAATACGGCTTTTTAGGAGAGAATTCGGAAAAAGGCCCAAAAAAAAAAAAAAAAACCAAATTAAGCAAACGGTCTCTCATTTTTTAAATTAAAAAATAGGTTTTTTTTTAACACCAAAATTATCTCAATTTTTTTTACAGAAAAAAAAAAAGACTGTATCGAAGAGAGAAATCTAAATATGGTGGCCAAAAAAAAAAACTGGAACTGTTTTGGTGTTCAAAAAGCTAGTTTTTTTATGTCAAAAAAAAAAAGGGCCATTCACCAAAAAAATTTCCCTCCAAGGGCCCTTTTTAAAAGTACCCCCTTTTCTAGCAACTCTGATTCGAAATTACTGCTTTAGGCTCCATTTGACAAAGGGATGGAGAGTATGAATATAAAGCACGAAGAGAGTTTGGATAGATGGGAAATGCAAAAGCAGAAATCACATAAACTTTATAATAGTGACTCATCGATCAAGAAAACAGGGGATTTTGGTGATTATAACACAGTATTTGGCTTAAATTTGAGGCAAACTTTTTAAACTCAAAGCTAAGATTTTGATTATGCTTTTAAGTATAAAAAATTAGGAAATGAGTTTATAGTATATGAAAATGATTATATATAGTTTATATATTGTTTTTACACTTCTAAAACTGTAAGAAAATCAAGATTTGAAGAAAAACTCAAAAATTTAAATTTTTTAAAACAACATATTTGGCTTAAATTTAAGTTAAATTTTTTAAATTCAAAACTTAGATTTTGATTATATTTTACGTATGAAAATCTAAGAAAATGAGTTTATATTATATCAAGATAATTATATATCATTTATATATTGTTTTCAATCATTTTTTCAAGGGAGATTTAAGAAAAACATGCCAAATTTTATGACCAAACCACAAAGATAAGGATAATTATCGGACAAGTTATGTTTTGGAAATAATAAATATTTTTTTATAAAGTTTGTAATTTTAAATAATTTTATTTTAATGAATATCAAACTTTTAAATTATTTTATTTTAAAATATTTTAAAATTGTATTATTTATTTTAAAAATCTATTTTAACATATTTCGTATCAAAATAAAATTCATATTTTTTTGTTACTTTATTTATTTCATAATTTACTAAAATTAAATTGAAAAAATTGATATTCATATTTTTAGCATGTTAATGATTATGGCACACTGATAAAAATAAATGGTAAATTAACATAATTATAGATTAGGATTTAAGCAAAGTACACTTATTTTTATATGTTTTAGGATAACAACGTACTTGAAACTACATAGCGAACCTGATTGTGTAAGCTAGAAGTTATTAGTGAGCATTTTGTAAAGAGGTAGGGATTCTATTACTCATCTTTTGGGAACTTTTGATTAATTAAAATGATTGTTTTATATTGCAAGATTTGTATATGATATTTTGAACGTATATGAATATTACTCAAAACACAATGATGTAGAATTCGTCATGTATTGTACAGTGAGAATAAATTAATTTGACACGTATTGATATAATTGAGAAGCATATTTAGGAAATACTAACTCTATACATAATAAATGATTTTAAAGGAATGGTAAGATGTGAAGCGGGCGGCGGTTACGTCTTTGGATACAAATACCCTAACGGTAAAATAAAGGAGGTAATGATACTCCCTTAGGTCAAAAGTCCCAAAATGCATTGTATAGGAATCGACAAAGTGAGAATCTTGGGCATGATATCTCCTCACCCGATACTCTTAGAATGATTGAAGAGTGACAAAGTGCGCTCCTTTGGGTTTCGATGAGTTGAGTGATGAGATATCATATTGAAACATGGATACCTACGAACATTGATGAATCATAATATTTGTATATATGTTTATGTATAAAAGTCAATAATGATTAACTTGAGGTATCCACAGAATATGATTATAATGAATCTCATAAGATGACTAATGATCAAAAACTAACTAACCATCTAGGTGTTAATGTGGTAAAAAAACATAAAAGTGAGTAATGGTATTCTCTACTGGACATGTCGATGCTCATCCCTATTATATTTTTATCTCTTAGGTGGAGTTTAATGTAACTTCTCTGATGAAGAATAGGCGACAACACTACTGGTCTCGTGTTAGAAATTATAACTTATTCTATAACTCTTTATTCTATAACTCTTTCAAAACATGTAAGATTCATAAAACTAATGTAGTGGTTGTGTTGGGTTTCATGTTAACTGGGAATTGTAATATGATGATGATGACTGTATTTTTAATATTTGGTACTACACTAAAACAATGGATTGTTGTTTAAAGCATATTCTTATTTTCTGTTTTCTTCAAAGACCCATAGGCAATATTTTAATTGTCTTAAAATGTTATTGCAAATTAAATTTATTTATATTTATTCTATACTGCTAACCCCCACATAGAGGTGTTACATTATCTCTTCCTCCTACCAAACACACTCTTAGTGTAAAAAGGCAATTTTGCCCTTTAGCATTCACCATTAATCTGAAAAACTCCATAGCCATTAATGGAGCTTTGGGACGGCAACAGGATAGGGCTAGAGAATGCTTTTCCATCTCAATCCCTATTCCATAATATCACACCATCTTTGCTTCTTTGCTTCCATTCCTCCTAAAGAGAGATGGGGAAAAAGTCGGTGCCTCGCAATCTACACCTTGTTTTATCGTCAAAGAAAATTTTAACAAAAGAGAAATTTGCACTGTTGCGCTCGAAAGTATGCATTTTGTTATGAACTATACCCCGAACTTTCAATTGTGGCAAATTACACCCTAAATTTGAAACATTAATAGCAATTAAGGTCCAACAAGTGACAAGTATTAACAGATAATTGGTGTGGAAGACGCGAAATGAGCGTGACCAATTTTGCACAAGCAGAGGTTGTCATTTTTAAGAAATGGTAGCTTGACACATGATTTGGAAGGGAAAATTTAGCTCCTAAAAGGTGGGACACTTTTTGTCTTCTCAAACAAGCTTCTACAAGAAGAAAAGGAAGAGAGAGAGAGAAGGAGGAGGAGGAGAAGAAGAAGAAGAAGAACAGTTTCATCTGTATGTCATCAACCATCTAAAAAATGAAGAGGAATAGATATGGTTGAACTTTGTCAACCCCACTAACAAGCACCCCAAGTACCGTAAGTTTTTTTTTTTCATTTTTTTCGTGGATTTTAATTGAAATTTATGAGAGAAATTTGTAGTTTCTTAGAATGGTTTGATGTTCTTTTGTTGTTTTATATTCAACTTGTATTTGATAGTTTGCACAAGGTTTGTTGTATGCCTTTCTTCTTGTTCTTTTTTCTTTTTTTTCATTTAATTGTTTATATTTGACGGCCTTTCTATTTGATGTTTTCTTAGTTGGTTGGTTATATGGTTTTTGTTTATCCTTTTTCTGGACGTTTTGGTGAATAATAGAGTAATTTAAGGGTAAAATGTTAGGGTTTTTTTTATATATGTTTTTTCATTTTGCTGTTCGTTGAATGAAAGGCCGCCCCCTTTTAAAAAAAAAAAAATTAACCCTTCGTTGAATGAAAGCCTTTGTAGCTATTTTTTTTTTTGGTTGGTTGAATGAAAGTTTTTGTGCTTTTAGTTTGTAGTCAGAGTTTTTACATTTTTATTATTTTTATTTGTCATGTTTTCTCTTTCTTGTCCTTTGTTTTTCTACAACACGTGATAGAGATTTATTCACTTCTAGGGTCTTTCATGGGGAGGGTTATAGCTAGTGGGAGGTGAAATGGAGTATAAGGATGAGAAATTTTCTTACTTTGATTGGTGTTGCCCTGATTATATGAGTTTGATTAAGTTGGATAATTGTGCTAAAATAAGAGAATATGAACTTCGAGTCCACTATTACTACAAGCCCGTTGGCTGTGGATCAATGCTTGGCTTTGAACCAATTAAAAAATGATGAGGAAGTTTTGGATATGGCAATAGGATGAGGAAAAATAGGACAATAGATATTTACATATGTTCCCATTCAACTCCACTTGCTATAGACTATAGCCAAACCTCCCACGAACACAATACTGCTCTTGAAGTGGAAGTCATTGTTGGCTCCAAGGCTTCATCAACTTAATATAATTTAGTTTTCATGATAACAAAACAATTTATTTTTAGATTATGCAAAATGGTTAATGAATTTCTCTGAGCAATGCTAAGCTTAAATTTGCAGCAAATTATATGGAGCAATTCAAACATCGAGAATGATCATGTGAGAATATGATGAAAACAATGTAAGAATGATTTGCATTTAATGCTTCTTTTGCTTGTTTGTGACACAATGAATGGAGGCATATATAGCCTCCCAGCGCTCAGATTGGCTTAAAATATCAATTTTCCTCAATGTGGCTGCTACAAATGAAATTCTATCGGTCAAAAAACTAAATGTTATAAACTGACTAGCAAGCCGAAAAATGAGACTGGTAACCGAACTTTGAATTCTGGCCAAAATAGTACTAACAGTCATCTGATCGGCAAGCTGCCACAAGGCAGTCAGCAGGCCAATGGGCACTACAGCCATGCTGGGTTGTGAGACTAGTTGGCTACCAAAAGCATGACAAAAATCATGCTTATGTGACATTTAACCAAGAGGTCGAAACAGGGTTTCCGACAAGCCGGTTGGCACCACTACACGAAGACCTTTCCACACTGCTTTTAAAGAGCAGTGTGGAAAGCTATTGACGCCGGTCAAGAAACTAATGTCTATCTGTTCATAAGTCCCTCCTTCCAGGTCGCTTTAAAGCCACGTGGAAAGCTATTGTCATATTACATATTTCAATCTTCTGCAAATTACAAATTTAACCAAATGTTCTCTAATATATAAATATCAAATATCAAGAATCCAAACTCAAGGCGACAATGAGTTGGAAAAACAAACCACAAGACCAAAATTCGACAATAAAACGGGAAGAGATTCCTAGTTTTCGGGACTTTAAAGATGTGAACACGTTGAGTTGAAACTCGATGCTGGACAAGGAAAAGCAAAATTCGAGACGACAAAGTTTTTCCAACTTAGTCTACCCTTACCAAATAGTGTCATCTTTGCCCGCGATTGCCCGTCACCGTATGCCCCCGTCGCTTGCAACTAGTGAGGTCGCAGTCAGCCGCCGCCATAGCTCAACAAGCCAAATCCACTAACAGGCCTCCTCTTGGCAGATCGATCGACCTCTGTTAGTGACTACACTTAACAAAACAATTATTAACCTCAGTAAAACAACATATTTTTTAAAAATTATGTTTATTTTTTTCAAGCAAAAACGATCATGTCCACATAAATACCAAACATAATTGAGTGCTTACGAAGCAATAGATTGCATTTCAATACTTGAAACCACATGTCTTGAATAATAATCAAGCGACAAGATCAGCAATCAGTCCGAAGGACCAAAAAAAAAAAAAAAGAAGAAAAAATAATGAACTATCAAATATCATATAAGTCGTCTAGAAAAGTAAGAACATATAACCTACAATCTTACAATCAAACCTATAGTTGAAATTTTCAAATGAAACACAAAAAGGAGGCAGAACGATAGGAGCATATAAACAAATTCAAATCAAACAAATTCTTAGAGTTGTAAGTCAAATCACATTATATTGAGAATTATTTTATTAGATACTTAGGCAATAATTTACCACATTCATTATTGTTGGGAGAGAAGATAAAGTTTTTTGAAGAAAGAGAAAGAAACAAATAGATGATGCTGTTGAAGTTCATTAATACTTCCATTTACATATATGTCTTCTCATGCCATCTTGTACAGTTTAATTGTTTAGCTTCACAACATTGGTAAGGTAATGTCTAAACTAATCTCGTTCATTTTGTTTAGAGCAGTTACAGGTCAAGTATTTACTTAATTTGGCTAATTAATAAGTTGAAAAGAGAAAAGCTACTTGTGTTTTTGTTTTGGAGATGCCAAATAGCTAATATTTGAGGTCTACAATTACGGAGTTGTTGAGAATATGTAGTTTAACTAAGTTAACCAATGCTAAATTAGGATGATAGTAGAGCATTGCATTTGGTTTTAAATAAATTCCTTGTATTGAACATTAGTACCGTAGGGCTGCAACTATTGATCCCAATAAAGCTCAATCCTTTCTTTCTTTCTTTCTTCATTTCTGTCATTCTTTTTGTTGGATCGAGCAGTTTATGTATTTCTCGAGTTTTGTAATCAAGTTTTGGTATTTTGAATAAAAGTAGAAAACCATATCAAAGTCCTTAAGCAAAAAGAAAGAGAATGTGAAATCCATTTATATTTGTATTAAAATCATTTCTTTAATGACTATGCACATCTCATTATTTACTTAAAAAAATGAAAAATCGACTTGATTCCATTTCTTAACGTTTTACTTTTAACTCCCAAGCAAAAAAAATAAAGACATAGCACTGCAGGGCTGCAACCATTAATCCCAAAATATACTCAATTTTTTTTTTTTTTTTTCCTTTTTTTGGTTAGATTATTTAGCTCAACCCGTGACTCTTTCCAAAAAGAACTATACAAATCCAAAAGCAAAAGAAAAAAATCAAATGTAAAATAGTATTTCATAATTAGAGGTTTTGGCTTTTTTTTAGGTGGCCTATGCATATTGGAATCACCACAAAAGAGTGGTTTAGCACCATAATCCAACCAAAAAAATCTAATGCCATTTTTCATTTCAATGTCATGCAATCAAAAATTGTTTGTCATCATCAAAAAAGGGGAGATTGTTGGCTCTAAGGTTTCATCAAGTTAATTTAATTTAGTTTTGATGATGACAAAACAAATTTGTTTTATATTATACAAAATGGCTAATGAATTTTTTGAGTATTGCTAAGCTTAGATTTGTAGCGAATTAAATGGAGCAATTCAAATGCTAAGAATGATCAAGTCTTGAAAACAACGGAGATTGTGAAGAAAAAGAATTAGAAGACATTGAAGACTCAAGCTTATTAGATTTACTTTTAAGTCTTCTATGTAATGTGATATACTTTGTAGATAGTATGAATTATGCAAGCTCAAATTACACACATACTTGCATTCATGATATTTCATAAATATGCATAAATGTTTTGAAAACTTAAAAAATTATCTGGCTTAAACATTTTCTATCAAAATTTCTTTTACACTTTACTCAGTATCTAAAAATGCAGACCTAAAATCACATTTGAAATGCACACAAATTTATTCTACCATAGTTTATAAAAATTGCATTTTAGAAACAAGTCTGTGGGAGGCCCTGTCTAGTAGGATCAGCCTGCTAGCTATTACAGGCCAGCCAGCAGGTTACATAGGATAGAGAGCTGGATTTCTTAGCTCTCTGTTGGCTTACCAGATGTCCCAACCAGCTTGCCAAAAACCTTGTTCTGGCTTACCGATTAAATGTCACAGAAGAATATTTTTCTCATGCTTCTGGCGGCTTGCCAGTTTCGCAGACACTTACTCTCATTGACACTTACTTTTTCATTCACTTTGAGCTTGCATTTTGTAGTGCACAATTGTTTGAGAAATTTGCCACATCGGGGCACCTGTTTGATAGCGTCTAGGAGAGATATGTTTACCTCTACCTTGCAGAATGTCTCTAGATTTCCTTCTCTTGCTCCTCCTTCTTGAATTTTGCAAACTTGCTATGAAAAAGAGGCGAAGTGACATGAGAGGGAATGAGAGTTTTGATACTTACTTGGGGAATGATGAGTTTTGAACATGGGAACCAGCATCTCTTTGTCATATGGTTGCTTGCTTATTGTTGTCTTTATCCTCGACTGTTGTCTTTTTGGTGGATTTGAAGATCCCTCAGTTTGTTTTCCACTCCTCAATGTCATCGCACAAGTATTTTCCCTTGGATTTACAACTGTTTAGGATGAAAATTTTCTAGAATACTATGCCTTCAATCAATACACAATACTAGCCAATTGCCTACCTTGAGTCTCCATCTTCTGAATGCTTACTCTAGTGTCATGTTGAAACTATAGAATGTTGGTTGCAAGGGTTTAACAAGATCTTCTGATGATGGACCCGAATTTCGTGGAGCCGGTTGTTGTGGTCGAACTTGATATGATTGTTGCAACCTTGGTTTGTTGAACCCGATGGTATTGTTGGAAAAGTAGTACATAGCGAAAATTTAAAAAAAGAAAATTTATACTAGAGTATTTTTCAAAACACAAGTTTGACACGCTATATACATAAATTAACTAGATCTTACCAACCTCGTATGCCGAAGAACTCCTGCGATCAGTGTAGAGAAGAACGTTCTAGAAAAGCTTCAACCAACTGGCCTTTTTTGCTATTTTCTATCCACGATTAGAATGCGTATGGGCACACGTCCTACAGCTCTTCCATGGTGACTCTCCTTCTAACCAATTGAGAAATACCCAAAACTAAAGTTCGTGATTTGTGAACAATAGCTCCTTAGGGGAGTTTAGGAGACTCACAATATAGAGTGCTCACTCTTAATTTCTCTACTGATCTAAATAACTTATGAGTCTCACTCTCTATTTGTAGAGGTTGGAACCAATGGTTAGCCCTTATCAAATAAGGACTCAAAAATTCGAATCTGGATCAATAAATGATAAAATCGAGTAAAAATACATGATCAGATTATCGCTCGGCCTGTTTGGTCGACGGGCCAAATTGACAGATCGGCCTGCCAAACTTACTCCATCGGCAGGCCAAACTTAAAGACCAACCTACCGAACTTACGATAAATGATCCCTGGAAATCTTTTATTTTTCACAAAGCCTCAATTTTAATTCAAATAACCTAATAGAAAAGTTATATGATTAAAACAACAATATCTAGACAATCTCTAGGAAAATAAATATTCCCGATAATTCAACAAGTTTATTATGAATTAATTTTTTTAATTCAACCGATAAATAGACATAAATTATCTGATCCTATCGAATTTCAACCAATCTAATAATTTAACATAAGTCACCAATTTATTAAAAAAGCACACCATTATCGTTACAAGATTTATTATAAGCTAGCAAAAGGGACCTAATAACCTATATAGTTCAAGCTCCTATAATTATGAAACCCAATATCCCAGATACACATTTCATAATTATCAACTCTAACACTACTCAACTAAAAGCTTAGAGCTGCACTCTCGAATTGTATAGAATTATAAAGCCGAAATAGCTAAGTCTCCATGATATGTCATAATGTATCATATCCCGATAGGACATCCATGATTGGCCTAAAGATAAATTCTGTCTTACCTTCCGATTATTTTTCTCTTACGTTCCATTATCTTACCATCAGAAACCTACCATCCAAAGATAGTATACCATTCAGTTACACCTATGTATCCAAATGGTTGAACACTTCAACTTTTCAATTGCAAGACAAAGCATATAAGAGAATATCATCGACTTCTAAAAAGGAGCTATGGATTCCGTATCTATAAATAACAAGTCTACGCTATCAAGAGTCATATCTCTAACGTACCAGTATGCGTACCATCATAATTGTGGATGTCACCCTTTGGTACATCAAAAGACATAAGTCAAGACAACAGGCCCACTATTCATCTTAGGATTAAGATACAACACATATGATTGGCTAAAGTAAATTGATTTTTCGAGACAAAATTATTAATCCAAATCAATTTCACTTGATGTCCCGATCAAATGCATCATCACCTATGACAATGCACCAATGTTTCTATTCGTGGAGTTCACCTCCAATGGTCAAGACAAACCATCTCTCGTTAGGGATATAGACAACGTAACAATCTTTGCATGAATAAAGCGTCCAACTTTGTTCCCTCAATTGCAGATTTTATGATTTAGACCATCACCTTTAGAATCATGTCTTCTGTATAATATGTCCGTCATATGCCTGATTCTAAAGGTTTAGACCGACAGTCTAAAACTTTTGTTTGCTTATTATACATCTAACATATATGAATGTAAAGAGAAAAACAATTTGGTATATGAATAATAAATAAATTCTTTATTAATAAAATATCTCCAAAAACATATTACATTTTTACTCTGTAGGGCATAAATGTTTAACAGTCTCCCACTCACACTAAGCGAGTAAATATGACAAATCCTGCATCCCTATAACTTCCACATGCCTCTTGAAAACTCTAGCATTTAGTGTCTTTGTGAATGGATCAGCTAAATTGTCCTCAGATGCGATTTTGCATATAGCAACATGCCCGCCCTCTATGAAGTCCTACTTTCGATCTATATGCTTACTATTCTTGTGAAATCTTGGTTCTTTAGCATTAGCTATTGCTGCACTGTTAGCATAAAACAACGATACCGCTTTATCCATACTAGGAACTACCTCAAGATCTCCAAGGAATACGGAGCCACACTGCTTCTTTCGAAGCATCACTAGCTGCCACATACTCAGCCTCCATCGTTGAATTCGAAGTATAATCTTACTTGACACTTCTCCAAACAATGGCAATGCCGCCCAGAGTAAACACAAAACCAGGAGTCGATCTTCTCGAATCCAAACAGGATTGGAAATCTGAGTTAGTGTATCCTAAAGGTGTTAAATCCTCACCCGAATATACAAGAATATACCCTCAAGTCCTTTTTAGGTACTTAAAAATATGCTTGACTACAACGCAGTGGTTCGGCCTTAGATTTGATTGAAATCGACTTACTATCCCAACTGTATAACTAATATCCGATTGTGTGCAAAGCATGGCATGCATCAGACTACTCACTACCAAAGCATAAGGCACTTTCTTCATGTATTCTCTTTCCTTATCAGACTTTGGTAAGTCTTTCTTAGAAAGTGTAATTACAGAACTTGATGGTTGTCTACCTTTCTTGGAATCCTACATTGCATACCTTTTGAGAATTTTATCTATATAGCCCACTTGGGACAAAACTATCATTCTATTATTCTTATCCCAAAAGTTTTGGATACTGAGAACATAATTAGCTTCACCTAAGTCTTTCATGTCCAACTGCTTGGTCAAATATAATTTGACTGATGACAATGCCCCAACGTCATTGCCAATTAGCATAATATTATTTACATAAAGTAGTAGAAAAACCACCTTTCTATCCTTAATGTGTCTATAAACACATAGTTCGTCTATATTTTGTACGAACCCATAAGTCTTGATTACTTGATCAAATCTTATGATCCAAGAATAGGAATCCTACTTAGGTCCATAAATTGACTTTAGCAGCTTACAAACCTTACCCTTCTGACCCTTAGCCTTGAACCTGACTAGCTGTTCCTATATATGGACTCATCAAGATAGCCCTTTAGAAAGGCCATCTTGACATCCATTTGTCAAATCTTGTAGTCGGAAGCGGCAACTATGGACAAGAGAATGCGGATAGACTTAAGCATGGCTACAGTCAAAAAAGGTTTCTTCGTAATCGATCCCTTTCTTTTGCGTGTATCCTTTAGCTATAACTCTAGTCTTATAGGTTTTGACTTTTTCATCGACTCCTCTCTTTCTCTTATAGATCCACTTATGCTCTATAGGTTTTACCCCTTCGACAAGATCTACAAGCTCTCAGACCTAATTAGTCTTTGCAGACATCATCTTTGTGTTCATGGCCTCTGTCTAGAGTTTCGAATCAACATCCTCCATAGCTTCTTTGTAAGTGTAAGGATCCTTGTCCTATTCATCCGATTCAGCCAAAAAGGCCTTACTATTGAACATATACCTCTTAAATTGATGCTCGAACCTTCCACTACGTCGATGCCTGTTAGGTTGTTATTCGAGTTCTGTTGGTTTTTCTACACTGATTGGAATGTTTTCATTTGGAACCCCTAAATTGATCGAATTATTTGCCAACTCCTCAAGCACCACTTTGCTTCAAGGCTTAAAGTCATCCATGTAACTTTCCTCAAGGAAGGTTGCATTAGTTGAAACCACAACTTTATTTTCCTTTGGATTATAGAAATAACCCCCTTTGGTCCCTTTTGGATATCCTACAAGTACACAAACTTCCAAACGTGCTTCCAACTTATTCGCTTCCTTAAACAAGACATAAGCCAAACATCCCTCTATGCGAATATGGTTTAAGGATGTCTTTTTCCCCATCCACAACTAATGAGGAGTTTTAGGAACTGATTTTGAAGGCACATTGTTTAAAAGATAATATGCGGTTTGTAGTGCATATCCTTAAAAGGATAAAGACAATGATGAGAAACTCATCATGGACCTAATCATATCTAACAAAGTCCTATTCCTTCTCTCAACCATGCCATTCTACTGCAAAGTGCTCGGCGTAGTCAAATGAGATAGAATCTCATTCTTTAATAAGTGTCCCAAGAATTCATCAGAAAAGTATTCTCCACCTTGATTTGATTGAAGTATCTTGATGGGTCTACCCAATTACTTTTCCACTTCAACCTGAAGCTCCCTAAACTTGTCATAAGTTTCACTTTTATAGTGCGTTAGGTAGACATACCCATACCTTAAGTAATCATCAATAAAAGTGACGAAATACTAATACCCTCCTTGTGTTCAGATGTTCATAGGTCCGTAAACATCGCTATGTACAAGTTTTAGAGCCTCTTCAACCCTATTGCCTTTAGACCCAAATAATCTTTTGGTCATTTTTCTCTCCAAACAAGATTTACATTGTGGTATAAATTCCACCTTTAAGAGACTTAAAGGTCCACCCTTATCAATCTTTGAATCCTATTCAGGTTAATATGACTGAGTCATAAATACCGAAGATAAGTCTTATTAGAGTGAGAAGTTTTAAGTCTATTAGAGTTATTATCATTAACCTTAGTGTTTAGCAGTAAGTCCACTTTGGTTTGATAAAATATAGAATATTTTGCATCCATCCATTATAGATGAAAAATTTGTTTTTACAAGTCATCACTTTATTATTAAAAGACACTACATAAGAGTCTTTAAATAAACAAGCTATAGAAATTAAATTCCTTTTCAATTTAGGAACATAAAAACAATCTCACAAAAAATAAACTCCTATAATTATCAAAATAAAGATAGACATCTCCCACTGCTTTAGCCAACACTAGGGATCCATCATCCATTCGAAGCGTGAAGTCTTTATGTAGTAGACTTTTTGTTTCTTTGAACCCCTATAGAGAAACACAAACATGATTAGTTGCTCCGAAATCTATGGCCCAAGTGTCATTGAATTCCTCAACTAAACAAGTTTCAACAACCAGAAGATTACACCTACCTCCTTGGGAAAGGAAATCCTTGCAATTCTTATTTATGTGCTCGACCTTCCCATAGAAAAAGCACTTGAGCTTCTTCAGGTTCTTCTTTTTCTTCTTTTTGTCTTTGCCATTTGTAGGAATAGAAGATTTCCTGTTCTTAGCCCGTTGCTTCTTTCCACTCCTAGGGTTGGGATTGGAACCAGAGGTAGCTGTAAAGTTAGCCTCACCACCAACAAGAGTTTCCCTTATCAAATGTTTAAACTCCTATAACTGCTTCAGTAACTCAATCAAGGTCATATCCCATCTATTGCTCAAATTAAATGAAGCTCTAAATGGAATAAACTCCTTAGATAGAGTCTTAAATACCATAGTCTTTTGTGTATCGACATCAACGTCAGCTCCATTGGTTTGAGCCTTAGCGAGGTAACCCATGACCAACATCATATGCTCCTTCACAAGAGTTCTTGGTCCTTGTTTGCAGTTTAGAAGCTTTTGAAGTGCCCCTTGCCGTTTTGTTAGGGCCTAGACTCCAAAAATGTCTTCAAGATTATCCCAGATTTGCTTCGTAGTCTCATAATGTTCATATTGAGCCTACAATACGTCATTCATGCTAGCCATAACATAATAGTGGGCCTGATCATTAGCATCCTTCTAGCGATCATACGCTTTTCAATCATTAAAATTCTCACCTGTTAATTGGTTTTTATTGAGTATTGAAGATAAAGCGTTTTTAGACATTTTTAATCTACAATAAAGAATCATATACCAAACATAAGCAAACATACCATAATAATTTAGTAAGATAACAAAATCATGTAAAATATACAAATATGTTCATGTGTCAAAACTTTGAAAATATCACAACTTTACAACGATAATTCCAAACTCAGAATTCACCAAGCCACCTAAGGGAGACTTACAACTCAGAATTTAACAAGCTGTCTAGGGAAGAATTGTCAAACTCAATTAGGAATATGGATCCCTTCCTGATTTATATATGCCATCTAGGACCCATATGATCCAGCATATATTAATAATTGTTTCTTTGGCAATTAATTTTATTAATAGAGCACCTATGGGAGGTTAATAATAAAATTAACATGAGTGTGTAACTATCATTTTAATATTTTATTCATGATTTACAATCAACACCTAAGGGTGTGCAATGATAAATCATGCTTAAATGCCTTATCTTTTCGGAGATCCAACCTGATACATGATGATGTCCCTTCTTACCACCATGTGCTACCTATGGACCAATGATGGAGGTCGTAGGTCCTCTCTTCAAAAACCTTCTCCCATTCAATCTTTTGAAATCAAGGTTTTATTTTAAGAGATATGCATGAACAACTTTTAATGAGCCGCACTCCCTATTCTATATGACATGTTATCAATAGACATGGTAAATCATATTATAATACAAACAAGCAAAGCAATCATGCAAAGCCAGAAGCAAAGTAATAATAAATAGCTGTAATATTATGGTTCTACCCTGGAGAAAAGAAATCAAAGATTAGAAGAGATAAATTGAAACATATTATCAATTCTTCACCTTTGAATCTTTAAATTGTATCCTTTTTTATGTATTATCCATATTTAAGTCGTCAATTCCGTGTGGATCGAATATTCCATATTTCTAATCATATCCAAATTTAATGTTTCTTAGAATTGTCCCAAAAAAGAATCAAAACTGCAACGAAAAATACACCTTTTTGAAAAATTCAATGCTCTCTGTCGGTATGTCGATCTATGAAATTAGCCTGACGGTCATGACAGGTCGGCGTATCAAACTTAAAATTTCAGCCTACCGCTAGAGCTGTTAGAATTCTGCCCCACAGACGTCTTACTGAACCTGAGGTCTAGCCTATCTATCTACGACCATTGGCCTGCCGATCTTGAGGGTTCAGCCTACCAATCGAGTAGAAATCACGTTTGCCAAAAAATACACTTTTATGTAGTTGTTCAATTTCATTTTCAACAATTAAAAAACATAAAATTAGAGACTCAGGAAATACCTATGGAACATTATCATACATTTTCTAAATCCGCCTTCTAGATCCGTCTTCTCTGAATGATTATTTAATTATAAAATTCTTACAAATTTAAAATTAAATAATAATTTCGAGACGGTGATGATAGACCGCTATCTAATTACATGAAAAACCTAGATATACATTCTAACCTCTAAGGAACCATAACCGGTATAAATTAATTAGCTAACAAATAATTAAATAATAATTTAATCAACCATAATTAATTAATAAACATTCACCTTATAATCCATGACAACATATAAATATATAGAAACCCTAGAGTGCTAACTCTCTAAAAAATTAAATTCAAACGTAGGAGAGATCAAGATCATGTAATTTATACATGTAAGATAATCACACACTCGTAAATTTATGTAAAAACCATATCTTTGATTTCGATTGTTGGAAAAGTAGTATGTTGTGGAATTTAAAAAATATTATACCGGAGTATTATCTAAAACATAAGCTTGACATACTATATGCATAAATTAATTAAATCTTACTAACCTTGTTTGCCAAAGAACTCCTACGATGAGTGTAGAGAAGAACATTCTAGAAGAGCCTCAACCAACTAGTTTTTTTTGCTATTCTTTATCCATAATTGGAGCACGTGTGGGCGCACATCGTACAGCTCTTCCCTAGTGACTCTCCTTCCAATCAATTAAGAAATATCCAAAACTAAGGTTCGTGCTTTGTGAATAATAACTCTTTAAGGGAGTTTCAAAGACTCACAATAGAGAGTGCTCACTCTTAATTTCTCAACTAATCTAAATAGCTTATGAGTCTCGCTTCCTATTTATAAAGGTTGGTCCTAGGTTAGTCCTTATTAAATAAGGCCTCAAAAAATCGAATCTGGATCAATATCTAATAAAAATGCATAAAAATTCATGATCAAATTATTGTTCGGTCGGTAGGCTGAACTAAAAAATCGACATGAACTTACTTACTCCATTAGTAGGCCAAACTTGAAGACTAGCCTACCTAATTTACGATAAATAATCCCTGCAAATCTTTTATTTTCCACCCAAGATTCTTTGGATAAAGTCTTAGTTTTAATTCAAATAACCTAATAGAAAAGTTATTTGATTAAAACAACAATATCTAGATAATCTCTTAGAAAATAAATATTCCCGATAATTCAACAAGTTTATCTTGAATTAATTTTTCACAAAATAAATTCAACCGATAAACAGACTTGAATTATCTGATCCTATCGAATTTTAGTCAATCTGATAATTGGATATAAGTCACCAATTTATTGAAAAAGCATGTTGTGTCATTACAGGATTTATTATGAGCTAGCAAAGAGGACCTGATGGACCTATTTAGTTCAAGCTCTCGATAATTATAAAACCCAATATCTCAGATATACATTTCATAATTCTCAACCCTAGCACTACTCCACTAAAAGCTTAGAGCTACACTCTCTCAACCCTAGCACTACTCCACTAAAAGCTTAGAGCTACACTCTCAAATTATATAGAATTACAAAGCCTAAATAGCTAAGTCTCCATGACATGTCATAATGTATCGTATCACCATAGGATATGCATAATTGGCTTAAGAATAAATTATGTCTTACCTTCTTGATTATTTTTCTCTTACGTTCCATTATCTCACCATCGGAACTTACCATCCAAAGATAGTACACCATTCGTTTATACCTATGTATCTAAATGCTTGAGTGCTTCAGTTTTTTAATTATAGGATAACACATATAAGAGGATATCATTAACTCCTAAAGAGGAACTATGGATTCTGTCTCTATAAATAACAAGTCTACGCTATCAAGTATCATGTCTCCAACGTACCGATATACATATCATTATAAATTGTGGATGTCACCCTTTGGTACATCAAAAGACATAAGTCAAGATAACAGGCCTACTATTTATCTCAAGATTAAGATACAACACATATGATTGTCTAAAGTGAATTGATTTATCAGGACAGAATTATTAACCCAAATCAATTATGCTTTATGTCATGATCCAATGCATTGTCACCTATGACAATGCACCAATGTTTCTATTCATGGAGTCTACCTCCGATGGTCAAGACAAACTATCTCCCGTTAGGGATATAAACAACATTAAAATCTTTGTATGAATAAAGTGCCCAATGTTATTCCCTCAATTGTGAATCTTATGATTTAGGCTGTCACATTAGAATCATGCCTTTCGTATAATCTATCCATCATATGCTTGACTCTAAAGGTATAAAGAGGACAACAATTTGGTATATGAATAATAAATAAATTTTTTATTGGTAAAAATGTCTCCAAAAACATATTACATTTTTACCCCTTAAGGCATACATATCTAACACGTATTGTCTATTGCTGTGTTCTCCCACAACTAAAATTTGGATGATCCCTCCATCCTTCATTCTAAGTGTTGGAGAAAGGGTCATACTTCCTTGGTTGTCTCAAGAAACCACCTATGGCATTTGCTTGCTCCATGTTGCCATCTTGCAAAATTGTGCCCATATCACTAGGATGGCCCCCAACAGAACATACCCCATAAACCTTTACTTGTTGAACATTTCCTAGAGCCATTTGTTGAACAAGAGAGGTAAGTTGTGCAAGTTGTTTCCATGTTAGAAAATGTACTGACCTCCTTCACTTTCTTTAGTGATGGTGGTGGTTGTTCATGTCAATGGCTAAATTGTTGGGAGTTTGTCGCTATATTTAAAATTAGAGCTCTCGTGGCTTTTGGAGTTTTGTCACCTAGTGTTCCTCTATTGGCAGCATCGATCACACTCCTATCCAGTAGCAAGAGTGCCTCATAGAAATATTGGATAAGAAGCTGTTCATTAATTTGATGGGTAGGCTAGCTAGCATACAATTTCTTGAATCGCTCCTAGTATTCTTAAGTGACTCCCCATTGCATTGTCAAATGCCACATATCTCCTTCCTTATGGTTGCAGCTTTGCATGCAGGGAAGTATTTTTCCTAAATAGTTTCTTCATTTCATTCTTGGTGGTGATGATGCTAGAAGGGAGATAGTATAGCCATTGTTGGAAAAATAGTATGCAGTAGAATTTAAAATTTTTTTATACCAGAGTATTTTCCAAAAAACAAGCTTGACATGCTATATGCATAAATTAACCAGATCTTACTAGCCTTGTTTGCCGAAAAGCTTCGCAATCCGTGAAGAGAAGTAACATTCTAGAAGAGCTTCAACCAACTAGTCGTCTTTGCTATTCTCCATCCACGATCGGTGTGTATGTGTGCACACTCGTACAGCTCTTCCACCAGGTGACTCTCTTTCCAACCAATTGAGAAAACCCAAAGCTATAGTTCGTGATTTGTAAACAATAGCTCACAGGGATTTTTAGAGTCTCACCAACAGAGTCTCACTCTTAATCTTACTAACCTTGTTTGCCAAAAAGGTCCATAATTTGTGAAGAGAAGTAACATTCTAGAAGAGTTTAAACCAACTAGTCTTCTTTTCTATTCTCTATCTACTATTGGTGTGTATGTGGGCACATTTGTATAGCTCTTCCACCAGGCGACTTTCCTTCCAACCAATTGAGAAAACCCAAAGTTATAGTTTGTGATTTGTAAACAATAGCTCATAGGGAGTTTTAGAGTCTCACCAACAAAGTCTCACTCTTAATCTCTCAATTGATCTAAATACCAATGAGACTCACTCCCCCTTTTATAGAGATTGGGCCCAAGGGTCAGTCCTTATCAGATAAGGCCTCAAAAATTCGAATCAAAATCAAATTAGGGTCAAAATCTGCGTGAAAATGCTTGATCTATTTATCGCTCGGTCGGTAGGCCAAACTGGCAAATTGGCCTACCGAACTTGCTCTATTGACAGGCCGAACTTAAAGATCGGCCTGCCGAACTTAAGATAAATGATTCCTACGAATCTTTATTTTCCACTCGAGATTTTTGGGATAGAGCCTCAATTTAATTCAAATAACCTAATAGAGAAGTTATCTGATTAAAATAGTCATATCAAGATAATCTTTAGGACATGATAATTTAACAAGTTTATCTTGAATTAATTTATTCAAAATTAATCCAACTAATAAATAGACATGAATTATTCAATCCCGATAATTCAACAAGTTTATCTTGAACTAATTTTCACAAAATTAATTCAACTGATAAACAAACATGAATTATCTGATTCTATCTAATTTTCAGCCAATCTGACAATTTTGACATAAGTCACCAATTATTGAAAAAGTACGCCGTATCGTTACAGGATTTATTATGAGTTAGTAAAAGGGACTTGATGTACCTATATAGTTCAAGCTCCTAATAATTATGAAACCTAATATCTCATATATATATTTCATAATTAAAAAGTCTAATGCTACTCCACTAAAAGCTTAGAGCTGCACTCTCAAACTATATAGAATTACGAAGCCCGTATAGCTAAGTCTCCATGATATATCATAATTGATCGTATCCCTATAAGATTATCCATAATCGGCATAAGGATAAATTCTGTCTTACTTTTTTGATTATTTTTATCTTACATTCCATTATTTCATTATTAGAAAACTCACCATCCAAAGACGGTATACCATTCGGTTACACCTATGTATCCAAATGGTTGAACACTCTAGTTTTTCAATTACTAGATAACGCATATACAAGGATATCAACTAATCCTAAAGGGGAGCTATGGATTCCATATCTATAAATAACAGGTCTACACTATCAAAAGTTATGCCTCCAACGTACCGGTATGTATACCAACATAAAATATGGATGTCACCTTTTGGTGCATCAAAAGACATAAGTCAAGACAATGGGCTCACTATTTATCTCAGGATTAAGATACAATATATATGATTGTCTAAAGTGAATCGATTTGCTGAGACAGAATTATTAATCCAAATCAATTCACTTTATGTCTCAATCTAATATATCGTCACCTATGACAATATGCCAATGTTTCTATTTGTGGAGTCCACCTCTGATGGTCAAGACAAACCATCTCCCATTAGGGATATAGACAACATAACAATCTTTGCATGAATAAAGCACCCAACTTTATTTCCTCGATTGCGGATCTTATAATTTAGACCGTTACCTTAAGAATCGTGTCTTCTACATAATTTGTCCATCATATGCCTAATTCTTAAGGTTTAGACCAACAGTCTTAAAATTTTATTTGTTTAACATACATTCAACAAATATGAACTTAAAGAGGACAAGGTTTGGTATATGAATAATAAATAAATTCTTTATTGATAAAAATATCTCCAAAATCATATTATATTTTTACTCCTTAGGGCATATAAGTCTAACAACCATACCTTAGTGGAGTCCTTTAGAGAGAAAGGAAAGGCCTTTAGTTTAATATGCTCTTCAGATATTCCATCGCCCACATGGTTGAGCACACTAATTCCTTCTCCTTCCTCTATCTCTCTCTATTTTTTTACACAAAATTCTGAGTGTTTATTGAATTTTAAATGAAAATTTATTGAGGAATTAATGATTTGAACTAAAGAAATGCTGCTTTTTTATAGGCGAATTCGCATGATTCCTTACAGAATATTACAATTGAGAATAGACATATGCACTATGCTTTTGAAGGAGTAGGTGAATAATTCCACCACATTTTTCCAATTAAGGGAGCATTTGAGTATAATTGAACTAAGTTCAGAATTTCGAGATCAATATATTTTTTTCTTCTTTTCTTCCTTCCACTGGCAGCTCTTTGGAGGGCAAATTTAGGTTTAGCAATGCACAGGAGGGCAAAAATGGCGCAATCCAATCCGTGAAACAAGTGATCTAACGAGTGGAATTTGAAGCACATGTGGTGTGTTAGATCAACGAATCTACACTGTTGATTTGGTCTTCAATCAACAGTACAAGGGACAAGATTAGAGGTGCACGTGAGCTCGCTTGTAGCTGATTGGATGCACCTAAGAGCCTCTGCAGCCACCCATGTGGAGTAAGACCTAGGTGTCGTGGCTCAGCTTGGCAGCTTGGGTTAGACGTTGCTTTAGGCACGTGGAAGGCTTGCTCAACACGGCTCCCAATGGTGACTCGGCTTGATTTTGGTTGGCTCAAAAGTAGCTACCTAATATTTCTCCAAATTAATTCTTTCATTCCAAACTTGATTTTCTTGTCATTTTTGCCCCTTGATTCAAATATTCACACAAATTAGCCCAGCAAAATTTATTCTTTTACGAAATAAAAATCACTAATAATAAGTAAATATTATTACACACACATTTAATGTAAAATTAACCTAAAACTAAAAACGATCTTTAAAATAAAAATAAAGATCAAAATCAAACTTGATCAAACTTATTATTTTAAAATATATTTTACAAAAATAAAATAATTGACACTTAAAAACACTTCTAAAAACTACCAAAAATATAATTAAATAAAAACCTAAAATTAATATATTTTATAAAAAAGCACACTAAAATATTAAAGACATGTGAAAATGCTTAATTAGAGGCAAATGAAATGTTAAATAGGTTATTTCAAACTCATGAACATGTACAATTTTACATATACAATTTTACGTGTTATCAAGTAAATTGTCTAAAAGGTCCTCCTACTCTAATCGGTGACACTGTGGTCCCGACTTATTCTATCATTAGTAATTTGGTGTTTTGATTCTTTTTTATTAGAGGGAGAGTTTAAATTTTTTAATTTTTTCTGAGGTATATTTTTGTTAGAAATAAAAAAATACTATTGTTTTACTAAAATATCCTTGATATTTAGCCATATGTTATGCACAAGGTCCATCCAAATTCTAATGACTTTCTACTACTTTGAGTTCGTTTAAGAGTTCGGGGCATTTTAATAAACAAAAAAAGAATCAGGATTAAAGTGTCACCAATTAAAGAGTTAATGATCATTTGAGTAATTTACTATATACTATATATAATGTAATAAAGCTCTAGTAAGAAAAAACTATTATTTCCTTGATTGGTTGGCAAAAAGCTTTCTTATTAACAATTTTTGGGCAAAAATACATTCAACATATAGAGACTAAAATTTTGTATTCTAGAAAAAAAATACCTAAATTCGTCTTCAAATCTTTAGGAACAACAACTTTTGTTTGTCATGATTTCTTTCTAAAAGTTGGTCTCTTTAAATTTTATTTTTTTTGGTAAAATTAGTGCATATTATGTTACAATTAGCACTGTAAGGAACAAATATTTTATTCATATTTTGACACTTTTTATTAAATGAATAATAATACAAATTTTTGTTTTGTTTGTATTCGTACTCATATTACTTTCATATTAATTATTATATATTAAGTAAACATATGATTCATAATTATTAGAAACAAATCTTTAAATGGGCCATATATAGGGAACTTTATATATAATAATATTGTAACATAGATCTACGTCCAATCAAGAAGGTGGTTTATCTTGATCGTTAGAGTGGGATGACTTCATGGTAGACAGATTATTATATTGGACCTAGTGGTGCTTATATATCAGATTGGACCAAAAGTGCAACTGATTCAATAATAATTCTATGTACATAAATCAATTGACTTTGATAATCATTTATATGCCATCTTAATCCTAAAATGGATTTATGACTCCATGTTTATAGCTAGTATCCTAAAGGAAGGCAATCCAACGAACAAATATTCCATTGTCAGTATGTTGTTGATATAAGAACATAATCTATATATACAAAATCATAGCTATCCAACAAGAGCAATGTTATTGTTTCAAATACATTATTCAAGAATTTAGAAAAAGGACAATGCTATGGTCATTTGAATACATTAGTAACCGGATGAAATTTCATTTAAATTTGTTATGAATGGAAGTTTTCTATTAAGTGTAATAATTGAACTTTAAGATAAAATAATCGAAATATAAAACAAAACTTTTTTTTAATCCGATTATGGATAACCTATAGAGATAAACATAATTTAAGAGGTTATGGACAAAACTAATTTTGAAGTCTCATAATATGATATGTTATTACGAGTGTAGCTTCAGGTCTGTATATAGTAAACAAACACGATGTTAATAAACAAACGAAAAATTAATTGAGACTAATTTATCTTATATTATTAGAGCTTGATCATATATGTCTATCAAGTCCTAATGCTAGCTCACTATGGGTCACAGTGCCCATTGGAGTGCACACAGCCCAGATGGACTGTGGGAACTTAGCACAGTCCATCTAGATTGTTAGCGCCATCTAATAGTATTTTTTAAGGGAATAAATTGTTTAATTATTTCAAAAAAAATAATTATTCAAATTGGTGATCAGGAATCTAAATAATTAATCATTTAAATGTGGTATTTGAATAATTAATTTTAATCTTACTTATATTTGGGTAAAAGATAGTTATTCACATTAATTTAAACTAGATTATTATTTGAATTGTTTTATTCTAATTTTGTATTTGTTTGAATTGAAATTGTTTTGAGTGATTTAGAAGACCATAGAATGCCACATTGTGTTTGGCTAGAATTTGTATCCCACACTACTAGGATAGGCGTGTGCCATAGGGAAACTTCCCCTATGGTTTGCCTTTACAACATATAGAGGAGGAGAAGAAATCCTCATAGTGTTTTGATAAATTTTTGACTAACAATCTATTTTATAAATAGAGAACTTGGGTCTGCATCTATTCTCATTATGTCTTAGTGCAATTAGAGAGTTTAGTATTGAATACTTACCCTTAGTAATCATTGTCCTAGGCAGTAGAGTAGGAATGTAGCTGTGGTTGAGAATTGCTAAATTATACCTACACACACAACTGTTTGAAAGCAGAGCATAACATTAAGGCTTGATGATAGAGGTTCTATTGCTCGATCAAAAGTGTTGTTTTCTATCTCCAATAAATATGATAAATTAAATTAACTGTTTACAACAATATAAGTTAGATGTTGGGAGATTAAATAAAGCTTTTTTTATCATCAAATTGTTTTTAACATTTTACAGCCGCCATAATATTGATTAGAACCAAAGGCAAAAAGAGGTTTATGTGAGTGGGGGCTTGCATTCTCACTCTCAAAACTTTAATTTTATTTTTAATTTTTGTGCAAAATCCTCGATATGGTTTTATTTTGTAAGAAAAATTATTTCCCTAATCAATAAATAATTGTTTTTACTTTTTTTCATCATTAATCATCATTTATCATAATGTACATATTTTACGACGAGAAAAAAAATGAGTACATTTTTACCATGATTTTTCTTTTGGAGGAAGCTCTATGTTAAAGATTGAATATCGTCTTAATGTTCATAAATTTTAAGAGTTGAACTTCAAAGATTTTAAGTCCATAATGTTCCAGCACCTACACGCAAGTAGTGCTCAGTCGTCCTCAGAGCACATCTGCCATTCGTGGCCCTATTAAATTCTCCAACCAAACTTCTCCCCCATCAAAAAAAAAAATAGTACACCTCATTTTCTCTGTTTTTCACTCAGGAAAACTCCAATGGCAAATATATACACCTACAGCCTTGGGATTGCTATATCTATATAAGCATAAATATACATATAGTTCCTGAAAACTAGTAGCAGTGATGGCGTACTACTTCTCCCTCCCAAAATGGCTCTTCTTCACTGGAATAATTGCAATGCAATACTTCTGCTGCATCTCCGCCGCAGCGGCGGCAAGGAAGGCCAACGTTCCAGCAGTCATCGTGTTCGGAGACTCGACGGTGGATGCCGGAAACAACAACCAGATTCTCACACTTCTGAAGAGCAACTTTAAGCCCTATGGCCGTGATTTCTCCGGAAGCCGCCCCACGGGGCGGTTCTGCAACGGCCGGATTCCTCCGGATTTCATCTCAGAGGGTTTCGGGTTGAAATCTACAGTTCCTGCTTACTTGGATCCTATGTATGATATATCGGATTTCGCCACCGGCGTTTGCTTTGCCTCTGCCGGAACTGGCTATGACAACGCAACCTCTGATGTACTAGTAAGTATGCATGTTTCTTTGCAAATACTAAAACATTTTATATGATCATGTTCTTTTATTTTTTCCTAACACGGCACGCATTTGTATAATATGAGTCTTAGCCTCGTGTGTGTGTATGTATATATATATATATATTTGTAGTACTATGAACTCCCTTTTTTCATCAACACGTTCTTATGACGACGAATATATGGGACTAGAAATGATCTCATTACATTTGTGGAATAGCAAAGAATCTTTATGTTAATCAGCTCTGTGCGCGCACGATTTTTTCTACTGAAATGATATTTACAGAACTTATATAGTGAATGATACATATTACACGGCAGAATGTGATACCACTTTGGAAGGAAGTGGAGAATTACAAGGAGTACCAAAACAAACTGAGAGCCTATCTTGGGCATCGGAAGGCGCACAGAATTTTGAGGCAAGCTTTGTATTTGGTAAGTTTAGGGACAAATGATTTCCTCGAGAATTACTACATCTTTCCCCGCCGGCAATCGCAATTCACCGTCGAGGAGTACCAAGATTTTCTTATTGGGATTGCTCGAGATTTCTTTAGGGAACTCCACAGCCTTGGAGCTAGAAAATTTTCCCTAACTGGTCTACCTCCCATGGGGTGTTTGCCATTGGAGAGAACTGCAAATATTTTTGGTCACAATGAGTGTCAGGAGAAGTTCAACATAGTGGCCCTGCAATTCAATGCAAAGTTGAAGAATATGGCGGCAAAGTTGAATGAAGAACTCCCTGGCCTTAGATTGGTGTTCACGGAAAGTGTCTATGATCTATTGTATGACATGGTTAAGAAGCCTTCTTCATATGGTAAGTCCATTTTCTGCCTCTTTCACCGGGCGTTGTTCTTTATTGTGATAGTTGGTAAAACAGTTGGTTTATATTTTTTTGCTTCCTACTGGGTCTTTATGATAATTAATTGGCGATTTTTTGTTCAGTTAAAAGTTTATGCATTAATATGGAAACTGTGTCATCACGTCAGAATCAAGTGAATTAGGTCCATAAGTAGATAGTCACATTTATGGCACTATCTAGCTACAATTTTTTGAAACTATTTTCACTAGTACAAATTGTCCCTACATAAAATCATAAGATGTACATGTGAGTTCTGATCATATTTTAGCTGTATTGTCGTGCAATATTAATTCATCAAGCAATAATTTTGATATATCCTGCTGGAAAGCTAATTCTCTTGATATCTTGCCTTCAGTTGATGATACATATGTGTTTAGGTAAGTCCTCTAGTTGATATTTGCTTAATTAAATAAAATTAGAAGTTGCTACTATAGCACTAGCCAAAAATTAATGGTCTATGTTATAAAAAAATAAAAATCAAATCAAATCAAAGGAATATAAATGGTATATTATTATTTTTATACAATTTTAAATTTAGACCTGTTTGGTTCATGGTTTGAATAGAAATTTAAATTTTGTTTAGGAGAAAATACAATAAACAAAAGGTTTGAGCAACAGTTTAGACTCGTGAAAGAAACAAGCTACGTATATATAATTACAATTACAAAATTTTATGCCTCACAAATATAAAAAAAGATTAGTTTTTTTGTTTTTTTTAAGTTAAAGAGAGATTAGTTTAGATGCAGAACTTTTCTTTTTTTCACCTTGCATGCTACAATTTGTATCTAATGTGAATTTTTCTCTGAGAAAATTAGAGGAAACAACATTGGATTAATGATTTGCCCAACTTCTTTTGGATCTACTTAGGTTTTAAGTTTTCACCTAGTTCAACAATTGGGTCCTTATCTTTTTCTTCCATTTGAATTTTATTGCAACCGTTGAATGTTATCGATCACCCGCTAAGAGACTCCGATGATCGGCGTCTGCAATTGGCCAGTAGTCAAGCTCTCGATGTGATTCCAGCTAGCGACACTGACGGTTATCCTTTGGCCATCACCCCCAAAAGCATACTTGTCAGGTTAAAATAGTAGCGGATATTTTAGCCATCATAGAAAAAGGATAGCACAAAACTCACCTAAAAAATAATAGAAGAAAATAAAAAAATCATTGTAGTAGCCAAAAACAAAAGTTTTTTATATTTTTTGGTAGGAGTAGAGTCCTCCAAATGAACTTTATAGTAGAGTGTTTAATAAAGTGATTAAAATTATTAATTAAAATTATAAAATATTGTAACATATAAAAATTTTATATTATGATAATTTTATTCTTTATATTAAATATTTTAAAATTTTATATTATTTTTAACTTAGAAATTGGTTACAATAAACTTTACAAACAGGCTATAAATGCAGTAGAAATCGACCTCATAATTTTCTCCCTTTCACCGTAACTCTTACCAAACAACTATTTTTCAGACTATTTGATTAGTTCAAGGCATTAATCCCTCCACTTCGTTTATTTTTGTCGCTTACTAGTCTGTACCCCTGACAAACATAACAATAGTTGGGAGTAGGGGCCATTTCTCATAAAAACCTAACAGGCCGTATCCAGTGCATCAACAGTGGCGATGCATTAAATTAGGAGTCGGTGGAGGATAGCATCGATAAGCTTTTCAGTGTTTACGAGCAAAACTACCCAAAATTAGTTTGTTATTCTCTTTCGTACATTATTATTTATTTTCTTTATAAAATACAATGATTAAAAAGAAAAAAACACACTATGAATTCATTTTCGAACGCCCATTAATTTACTTTAGACGAAGCCAGAAAATTTGTTGGTTAGACCAAAATTTTAAATTAAATTGTGAAGTAATGAAGTTTGAAATCACATAAATCTTTTACTATCTGTTTCTTTATTTTTCTTTTCATATTAATGCGTAGATATCTTTTTTGTTTTTTAATATATAAACTAAAATAGTGTTGAATGATCTTTTTTTTACTTGAGTTTTCATCTTTTGAATTAATGGCTACAAGCAAAAAAAAATTAAAATAATAAGATACATATATATATATATATATATATATCAAAGTAAGTAAAAACTAAGAGCGTAAATAAATTTTTTACAATATTTTGTATAAATTTTTGAATTATAAAAAAAATATGAAGTAAAATACGTACAGGTGGGGGAAGAAGTTAAAGCTATATAATGGCCGCATGGGTTGGGATCAAGGGTCTTGTTTGAAATGATTAAAAATTAAGAGGACTACTAAGAAAATATGGACAAAATCTACAAATTTCAACAGTGAAGTTAGGCCCACTCTAGCCCAAGCTTAGTCTGTCCCTAGTGAAGTTATACACAATTTGTTTTTCCCCGAGAAATGAGAAAATTAGAAGTTATGTTACATTTTAAAAAATTATGATTATTTATATTATATTTATAAAAATTTATTTTTCAAAAAAACATAAAAAGTTTATGCTATACTATTATTCATATTACATGTTAAGTTATAAAAAAGAAAATCTTAAAAGATAACATTTATGAAAATCTTTGAAAAGAAAGTATAAAATAAAAGTTCAAAAATTGGTTGGCACAGATTAAAAAAATCTCGTTAAGGACAAAATTGACTGAAACAACTCTGCCACTGTCATTTAGTTTGGTGGTATTTTCAAAATAGGTGAAAATATTTTTTTTTTAAATGAGAATTTTTTTGAAATTATAGAGAGAGCGTTTTTGAAATTTTTACTTTAGTGCAAAAATATTTCAAAAAACTTCCAAAACATTACCAAACGGTAAGATGAATATAAGGTACGTGTGTGTGTGTGTGTGTGAATGTTATGAGATATGTGGGGTAGTAGGAAAAGATATTTTATGTTATTGAATTTATAATAGCTATAAATCTTGGAATTATAGATTTTGGTGATTCTTGATGTCCCTGTGTTTTGGAATTTAACGTCAAAAGAACACATTACTAGTTATATTCTCTGCTAAATGTGTATATACGGTAGTTATGTGAAAAGCACCCTTGTACCACTTCATTTATATTAGTTTTATTTATTATTATTATTTTTAATTTAGGGTTTGGGATTCAAACCGCATGCTTTATAATAAAATCAGGTCTAGACTTACCACTAATCTTGCATATAACCACGATTTTTATTTATTTTAGGGTGATAAGTTTAAGCATACATTTATATGTGTAGTAACTTTTGGTGCCGCCAATATATATATATATATAATATATATGTATGTATACACACACAAAGTTGTCTCAGCAAATTAAGAGAGCTTATGCAACAGTCCCTGCCTGATGGTACTGACTTTAACGTGGTTTTTTTTTTTTCCCATCCTTTATATTATTTGTTATTGATCCCATTGCAGGATTTGAGGTTGTGGGAGCAGCATGTTGCTCTACAGGAACATTTGAGATGAGTTACCTCTGCAGCGAGTTAAGTCCATGGACGTGCACTGATGCGAATAAGTATCTATTTTGGGATGCTTTCCATCCTACAGAGAAAACTAATCATATTATCTCCAATCACTTGATTCCTTTCCTTAAACAGAAGTTTCTTAATTGATCTGTATATTTTTTACCTCCCCGGAGGAGGGACAAGAAGGGGAAAAAAAGTTTCAAGCTCGAGGTTGTTTTGTAGGACGTGGTTGTGATTGTTATCTTGTGCTTTATATGCTATATGGCTACGTACAATACTTTCCTATACAGCTATGAAGGCTGTTCTGTGTAATGTGGACTGTGACTGTTATCTTATGGTTTTCAGGCTACATAGCGCTATGTACCATGGAAAATATATATATATATATACACACACATACACGGTTTGTCTACCCGTTGAAAGAAAAGGTCTTGAGTCCGGCCTACCTATTTTGCTGGGCTTAAGACGACACTACTTTTCAAGCTATTAGATCTAACAAAAAACTGGATTTAAGACAAGGGATGCTAGATTGATGACGAATTTTTATAAATGTGGTTTTTTATGATTTATTTTTTATAAATATTATATATATTTATTTGTAGTACAATTTAACATTTAATATGGATAGTATTTATCACATCAAACTTTTTTTTGGGATAACATAGTAATTTTTTCTAGATTTTATCTGTTACTGCATGGGTGGATTCAGGCCAATAATTGTCATCAACTGTTACCTAGGCCAACGAAAAGCGGGGAAAAAAACAAGTTAAAATTGTAGAAAGGACAGTTTGTTTAGGGGAGTTTACGTCTGCCCCCTCGCCGAACAACTTTTAATTCGTAATTTTACACAACACTGCTACTTTATTTACATTCGAACCAGTGTTGATTTTACACAAACAAAGCAAATTCTCAAATACTGAATATTATCGTTACTTTCTTATCACTCGTTTCTGCTTTAGAACCTTTACAACCAATGATTATCACCAAGTCCTTGAATCAGGAATGAACGCCATAAGAACGACTTTATAGCAAAACAGAACCTACACCTCTATTGAATTACATTCTCTGGGATTGTTACATTCAAATCAACACTATGTTACACCACCAAAAAAAAAAAAAATCTTCTCATATCGTTCACCATGTCCTTTTACTAATTCATACCTTACAATAAACTTTACATACATTCTTTGACCAAATGTTTAATTTAATCATTAATAATCTGCACAGTTGATAAGTTTTCTTACCATGTTGTTCACGGAGTAATACAAGTATGCTCCTATTAAGTTTTAATTTCTTGACATTTACCTCCCTATACTAGTCTGGTTGTATTTTAAGGCATGTTTGACATACCGTATTGTATTATATTATATTGTATTGTATTAGTGTTATACAATACATTGTTTGGTTTTGCACCCATTAACATATTGTATTACACTATACAATCTTTGTTTACTACCGTATTGTATTGTAGTAGTATTTAAACATTAAATATAGTAAATTTGGGTAGACCGTTCGAGAATAGAGTTAAGGTCGAGATTCGGGACTAAGGTCGAGGTCGGGATTTAAGGTCGGGGTCGGGGACGGGTTTCGGGACCATAGTCGGGATCGAGATTTGAGACCAGGGTCAAGAACAGGATTGGAGACGGGTTGCGATCTAGGGCCAGGGTTGGGGTTGGGATTTGAAACTGGGGTTGGGGACAGGATTTGGGATCGGGATCAAGATTCAAGGTCATGGTCAAGATTTGTAATTTGGGAACCAAGTCGGAGTCAGGATTCAGGATTTAGGATCAAAGTAGGGGTCGGGATTCAAGACCAGTGTTGGTTTCAGGACTGGTGTTGGGGTGAGGAATAGTGTCAAGATTGAGATTTTGCACTAGGGTCGGGTCAGGATTCAAGTTTGGGTCGAGGTTGGGGACAAGATTTAAAACTGGGGTTGAGATTGGGATTCAAGATTGGTGTTAAGGTCAGAATTTGAGATCAGGGTTAGGGTTGAGGTCAGGATTTAGGACCCGTGTCGAGATCGGGGTTGGGGCCAGGATTTAGGACTGAGCTTAGGGACTAGGATTTGGGATTGGTGTTGTGGTAGGATTCAAGGTCGGGGATGGGATCGAGGCCAGGACCGGGTTCATGATCAGGATTTAAGGTCGCGATTTGGGACTAGGGTTAAGGTCGGGGTTGGGATTTAAGACTAGGTCTAGGTAGGAGTCGGGATTTGGGGGACCCAACTGCTACCTCGACCACGGCCCCGAATCCTTACCGCGACCTTGACTCTGACCACAATCCTAAATCGTAACCCTGATCTTGGTCTCAATTCCTGAATCCCAACTCTGACCCTAGTCTCAAATCCTAACCTCGATCTCAAATCCCAACCCCGACCCTAATCCTGATCCTAAATTCCAACCCCGACCTTGACAATCTTGACCCCAACCCTAACCCTAGTCCTAAATCTTGATCTAGAATCCCGACAGCAATTTTGACCCTAGCCCCAAATCCCAATCTCGACCTTGACATCGGTCTCAAATCTCAATCCTGACTTGAGTCCTCAATCCTAACTTTGGCCCCGACCTGGTTTGAATCCAAACCTAGAATTGTGACCCCTATCGTAACCTGGCCTTGAATCTTCGTCTCAACCTTAACATTGGTCCCAAATCTCGGCCTCAACCCTTGTCCTGAATCTTAATCCTGACCTTGACCCCAATCCTGAATATTAACCTCGACTTTTATTCTGAACCTTGAATCCTGACCTCAACAAATCCCAACCCCAAACATAGCTCTAAATATTGATCTTAACCCTAAATCCTGACACAGACCCAGAATCCTTACCATGACCTCAGTCTTGAATTCCAACTTCAACTCGATCCTAGTCCTGACTCCTAACCCTAATCTTGGTCCTAAATCCTGCCCTCGAATCTAGATCCTGACCCCAATCTTGAATCCAACCCTAACCTTAGTATCACATCCCAACCCTAAACCCCCGTCTTGAATCTCATTCTAAAACTTCCCCATAATATGTCCATTATATGTACGAACTTAAAGGTTTAGATTGATAGTTTTAGACTTTAGTTTACTTATCATTTATTCAATAGGAATGAACATAAAGGGGACATATTTGGTATATGAAATAATCAATAAACTTTTTGTTGATTAAATGTCTCCAAAAAACTAGTACTTCATTTAATTTTTAGGGCATTTAGTCTAACACTAGAAGAGAACCATAATATCATGGTTAATTATTATATTGCATGTAGCATTGCTTGTTGCGTTGCTTGTTTGCTTTGTAATATTTTTTTCATGTTTGTTGATAACATGTTATGCAGAATAGGGAGTGCTGCTCATTAAAAATTGTTCTTACATGTTAACATAAAACCTTGATTTCTAAAATATTGAGTAGAAAAAGGTTTTTAAAGAGAGAACTTAAGGCTTCCATCATTAGTCCATGAGTAATACATGGTAGTTTTTGTGAAGACCCGCCTTTTCGGCCGTCACTTAACTTACTTAAAATATCATTACTTGAACAGTAATCTTACTAACTTAGTAAGAAAATACTAAATTAAATTTTTTTTTCTTTAAACATTCTTTAAAACCTACTTCAAAACTATTGCGACCTTTGTCGCCATTCAAGTTGAGACCACGCTCAACATTTGCCTTTAAAACCATTTCAAATCTTTTCTTCAAACTTAATAAGAAACATTTACTAAAACATAGCTTAAAACATCACTTCATAATTTTATAACACATTTAGTACAATGTATCTTAAAACCTTTGAAAACATTTCTTAAAACTCTGATTTGCTTAAAAACCTTGAAAACACTATATTAAATAGTGTAAAACCTTTTACTTGCGTTGCAGAAGCAAACTGTAGTGGTATCCATACCCACATCTTCGCATCTGCCCTCCGCAGCACCCAGCTCCTCTAACGGGTCTCACTGGTTACCCATAAATTACCTACAGCATGAAAAACTTCTTATGAGCTTACGCTTAGTAAGTTCAAATGTAATCTCAAATCATTTAAAACATGCTTTTAAAACTTTACTCATAAAAGCCTTTTTCTTAAAATGTCTATAAATGTTTTTCATAAACATTTTTCTTAAACCTTTCTAAAATGTTCCTCATAAACGTTTTCATAACACATTTGAAACATTTATAAAACGTTTTTCATAAACATTTTCATTAAACTTTTAACATGCAGCAATCCTTAGAATGCTTTTCTTAAAGCATTTTCTTGAAAACATAAAAATGTTTTTCATAAACGTTTAACATAAAACATGTCTCAAAATGTCTTTCATAACATAACATATGAATATTTCATAAAAAGGAATTCAAGCAGAGTCAAAATGCATGATTCCATTTATGCTCTGTTATCAACTTCCGATTATGAGCATTTCATGAATATTCATTTCTTACTTTAACTTACTATTTTCATTTCTTAACATTCCTTATCTTGCTTTAACTTTCCTTCCTTGTCCTTATCTTACATTCACTTTCCTTATCTTACTTTCGTGTTCGTACTAACTCATTAATCATGAGATCATAAACATTACGCTTCCCTTGCGGAAGACTTGAGACCATCGAACTTCGAGGTCAAGTGCCTCACATCTAGGAGGTCAAACTTTTACTTTACTTTCATTACCTCATAACAAAGAGGCTGATACAACACTTTCTTTTTATCTTTACATTACCTTTTTATTAACTTTAGTGAGCATGTCAAATGTAATCATATCATATGCAAACATACTTGCAATTTATACTTGTATCGTAAAATTTAACGCATAATAAATGCAACTCATTACGTAATAAATGCATCATGTATTGCAACCACCTTTTGCAAGTCATAACATGTACTCTGGCACTTATTGCATAATAAATGAAACATATAATTCATTCACAACTTTTATTTCGAAACTTAACTTAATGCATGATAAATGCAACTTAATGCATAACAAATGCATCATAAAGCTTATAACTTAAATTATAAAATATTATGCATTGTCAGAAATGCAAAACATACTTTAAATACTTTCTAAATCATAACTTGAACTTTTAAAAACATTATGCATATCAATATGCAAGTATACTTTAAACATAACAATTGCAAACTTATTGCAAATCTTGTTTTAAACTTTTAAACCATTCGCATAATAAATGCAAATATACTTTAAAATTAACTTGCAAAGCAATTGCAAACACATTTGCAAACATATAAATAAGTATTTGAAAATCTTTTACTTCATGCTGTAGGTCATATTGAACTTACCCGACTGTGGTCTAGCATTCTCTATTCTGTTCCTATCTCGTTCCTTTCTCATTCCTTCCATTGGTCGGCTTCCGTGTCCTAATCAAATGACAGCCGACTTATCAATTATCTTTCTTTATTATCAATCCACTCGATTGATAATAAAACATAAGAATTAACCTTTCTTTCCTCTTTTTTCATAATTTGGTATACTGTCGGTTTACCCTTTCCTTTCCTTAATTTTGTAACCCATTGGGTTACCTTTCGTTTACTTAAACATCCCTTGTTAAATCTCTCATCACACGTGACGGTTACATTACTTAACGTATTACGGAACATTTTTTGTCTAAGAACATTATGCTAAATTGGAGTGTTCGGCTCCGTTTTAGCCCTTTTTGTAAAAATGACGATTTTACCCTTGGTGGGTTTTTCATCTATTTCCTAACTTAACAAAACTCATTACTTAACTTTAATATTCCATTACATACATAATATGAAAAAATCACAACTAAGAAAAGTTTCCCGACATTGGGCGTTTCGGGTACGTTTTGGTCATTTTTCATAAAATGACCATTTTGCCCTTAGTCTTATTTTCCTTCATTCATTCCTTGATTGAACTTTAAATCCTTAAAACTTACCATTTATCATAATGTATTATAATACAGTTCATACTGTAGGCGAGATTGCTACTTACTTGGACTCCGAGCTACGCGGGTCAAGTTGTACCTCGCTGTATCTACAGTATGTGAAGCATCCTCTGCAGTGCTCTTCGAGTGACCATGAATGGCTAGGAATGCTTCCTGGAGATCATTCATTTTTGAACATGTCATTCTGGACTCTGACACTGCAGTTTGAATCGCCTTGATCTGCATGCAGTCGGTACCGGATAACTTTTACCAGAGTAGAATTAGCTCGAACGGAGGTCACCATTGCGTTCAAAGCATCGAAACGAGTCACAAGGCAGTCTCAGATTGTCGATCGAAGGTATCCCAAAATGGCCCTTGACCGGCTGCTGATCGGCGTCAATCGGCTCCGTTGGCAGCTGAGCTTGAGCCTACCCCCCCTAAATCGACCCTCCTGAGTCGATTGATGGGGTCAATTTCTTCCAATTTGGCCTCCATCTACATAAATTGAGGCCGGGACTCTCAGCCCAAAACGGTGGCTCCGATCTCGGTTTCACAGCGGAGCACCATGAAATTGAGTTGGGGGAATCATTCCCTATGGCCTTCTGAGCATTTCCCCCAAGGTGGGGCTGCTCAACACCGCCTGGATCAGCGGCTTCACCTCCACCACAGTGGTGCTAGGCGGCGCAGGCCGTTCGTGCCCTTCCGTCGATTGTTGCCTGCAATTAAGGTGTCAACACCTTCCCCTCGCACCTCTGAGTGTGATTGTGCCCTCCATTTGGCTCAATTTAGCCTGAAATGGCAAACCTCATCTCATCCATGGCGGTGGTGGTGGGCGTCTTCAATCTCCGATGAGGGGCAGTGCAACCATGAAATTGAGGTGGGGCTTTTATTGGCCGTCCCCTTCTGGTCATTTTGGCATCGGCAGTGTGCCTCACCGTCGTCGGAGGCAGCGGCTCCAACGGTGGTGCCACGGCGGCAACGGAGCTACTCCGTCGAGGCTCCTCCAGCTAAAATTGAGTTGCAAAATTGGTACCCTCTTGCTCCTCTTTTCATGCTAAGTCCATAGACACCAAAATCACGTCGATTGGTGGTCAGATGGCGGAGAAATCAACTCGGGAAAAAATAGGCTTCACCATCCCTTTGTGCAGCACGTAAGCCCTCCTCTAGTGGTGTTTTGGGTTGCTCAGCACACTGTTGAGCTCAGCTCGACGAGAGCTTTCCAATGGTGTAGGAGGTATCGAAAATGGAGGTTGGAATCTTCGACTGATTTTTGAGGAGAGAGAGAGACAATGTAGAGAGAGAAAGCTGATTTTGTGTCCTAAATTTTCCTTTTTTTTTCTTTTTCTCTCTCGTTACTTTTATAAAAATTTTTGGTCTACGTAGTCTAATTCTGTACTGCGTGACCTTAAACAGTCCAATTCTCACACTACATTACTTTTGCAGTGTAATTTGCATACTGCATAATTTTTTCAGTGTATTTCCTTACACTGTATTATTCTAATACCGTATAATTTTTATGTTATTATACAGTATTTTTCCTTACATTGTATTTTCTGTCTCAATGAAATCCTTAATTTAATACCTTTTTAATGCCTTAAAATTCCCGGTTGCTACAGTTTCGACCCCTAGGAAGGGATTCATCATGTATCGGGTTAGATCTCCAAGAGGATAATTCGCTTGTGCATGTTTTATCCTAGTTCACCCCTAGATGTCGAATACTAAACCGTCGATAAAGCAATTAAAACAACGGTCAAACACTAAAAATTAATTTTATTGTTAACCTCCCTTAGGAATTCTGTTAATAAAGTTAATGGCAAAAGAAAGCGATTATTAGTATATGCTGGACCAGACGAGTCTTTGATGGTATCTATTAAGCAGAAAGCATCTGTGTTTCTAATTGAATTTGACAAGTCTCTCCTAGGCTTATTTAATTCTAAGTTAGGAATTATCTTTGTAAGATTGTGATTTTTTAAGGTTTTGACACATAAACACATTGTATGCTTGCTTGTTTATTGTATTTTACTAAATTGTTATTAAATGTTTGCTTATGTTTGATATATCAATCTTATAGATCAAAATGTTTGAAAATACTTTATCTTTGTTACTTGATAAACAATTTGACTAGTGAGAATTATAACGAATAGAAACAAAACCTAAATATTGTCCTATCTTTTAAGAAACTGAAATTTGTTCTAACTATACTGTGTCCTCTTGTGCCTATCGGTGAATTCACTAATGAACAAATCTAAGCATATGATCGCTAGAAGGATGCTGACAATCAAGCTTGCTGCTATATCATGGCTAGCATAAATAATGTGCTATAAGTCAACATGAAAATCATGAAACTGCCCAGTAGGTCATGGATAATCTTGAAGACATGTTTAGAGGTCAAGCTTTGATGAAGCGACAAAGAGCTCTTCGAAAGCTTCTTAATTGCAAACAAATATCGGGGACCTTTAAGAAGGAGCATATGATGTTATTCATGCATTACCTCGCTAAGGCTCAAACTCATAGAGTTAACATTGATGCTAAGTCATAGATGACTATAGTTTTTGAGTCCTTATCTAAGGAATTCATCCCGTTTAGAGCTTTATATAACTTGACCAATAGACAAGTGTGACTTTGACTAAGTTGATGAAGCAGTTACAAGAGTTTGAAAACTTGATCAAGGAAGCTCTAGCTGGTGGTGAGGTGCACTTGATGGTTACATCTGGCTTCAGCTCCAACTCTAGGAATGGAAAGAAGCAAAAGTCTAAAAGTCTTTTATTTCGACAAAGGACAAGGAAAATAAGAAAAAAAAGAGGAACCCAAAGAAGCTGAAATGTTTCTTTTGTGGAAAGGTCAGGCACATTAAAAAGAATTGCAATGTCTTCTAAAGGAGGTAAGAGCGAACTTTTGGTTACTAAGACTTGTTTTATTGAAGAATCAAGTGACACTTAGGTCATAGATTAACGATAACTCTAAAAGACTTAAAACTTCTCATTTTAATAAGACTTATCTTTTGCACTTGCAATTAGGTCATATTAGCTTGAATAGGTTTTAAAGGTTGGTAAGGGATAGACCTATAAGTCATTTAGAGGTAGAATCTATACCACAATGTGAGTCTTGTTTGGAGAGAAAAATGACGAAAAGACCATTTAAGTCATAGGACAATCAAGCCGAAATAGTACTAAAACTTATGCATAATGATGTTTACGGTCCCATAAACATCAAGGCATGGGAGATACACGTACTTTGTCACTTTTATTGATGATTATTCGAGATATGGGTATGTCTATCTAATGATCATAAGAGTGAAACTTTTGACAAGTTCAAGGAGTTTCAAGCTAAAACAGAGAAGCAATTAGGTAAACCTATAAAAACACTTCAATCAGATTAAGGTGGAGAATACCTTTCTAATAAGTTTTTTGGACACTTAGTTAAGAATGGGATTTTATCCCATTTGACTATGCCAGGCACTCCACAGCAGAATGGCATGGTGAGAGAAGGAATAGGACTTTGTTGGATATGGTTAGGTCCATGATGAGTTACTTGACATTGCCTTTATAATTCTAGGGATGTGCACTACAAGCTACTTGTTATTTTTTGAACAATGTGCCTCCAAAATTCAGTTCCTAAGACTCCTCACGACTTGCGAACGGATAAAAAGACATTCGTAAACCATATTCACATATGGGGATATCCTGCTTATGTCCTAGATAAGGAAGCGAATAACTTGAAAGCATGTTTGGAGGTGTGTGTGTTTGTAGGATATCCAAAAGGGACAAAAGGTTATTATTTCTATAACCCAAAAGAAAATAAAGTCTTGGTTTCTATGAATGTGACTTTTCTTGAGGAAAGTTACATGAACAACTTTAAGTCTTGTAGTAAAATAGTGCTCGAGGAGATGGCGAGTGATTTGATCACTCTTGTGGTTCTCTTGGAAACTAATCTAATCAACGTGGAAAAACTAGCAAGACAACAACCTAGGGAGCTTTGTTATAGGGAAGGATCAGGCATTAACTCGAAAGGTATATGTTCAATGGTGAATCTTACTTAACTAAACCGGTTGAATATGATAGGGATCTTTACACTTATAAAGAGGCTATAGAAGATATTGATTCAAAGCTCTAGACAGAAGCTATGGATGCTGAGATGCTCTATAATGACTAATCAAGTTTGGGAAATTGTGGACTTTCTCGAAGGGGTAGAACCCAGAGGTTGTAAATGAGTCTACAAGAGAAAGAGAGGAGCGAATGGAAAAGTCAAAATCTATAAGACTAGACTGATAATAGAGGGATACATGCAAGAGGAAGAAACCGACTACAAGAAAACCTTTTCACCTGTAGACAATCTATCTGCATTCTCTTGTTCATCGTTGCCACTCTCAATTACAAGATTTGAAAAATAGATGTCAAGACATCTTTCTTGAATGACTATCTTGAAAAGACCATATATATGGTACAACTAGACAGGTTTAAAGCTAAGATCAAGAGGATCAAGTTTGTAAATTGCTTAAGCTATTTATGGACTTAAGCAAGCTTCCTGTTCTTAGAACATAAGATTTGACTAAGGGTCAAGACTTATGGGTTCGAACAAAACGTATATGAATCATGTGTTTAGAAACATATTAAGGATGGAAAAGTGGTTTTTCTATTGCTCTATGTAAATGACATTTTGTTAATTGGCAATGACATAAGGGCATTGTCATTGGTCAAAATATGGTTGACCAAGCATTTTGACATAAATGATTTAGGCGAGACTAATTATATTCTAGAAATGTAAATCTTTCTAGATAGAAAGAATAAAATGATAGCCTTATCCTAAGCATCATGTATAGATAAAATTCTTAAGAAGTTTACAATGCATAATTCTAAGAAAGATGGGCAACTATTTAGGTCTGTATTACTCTTTCCAAAAGAGACAGTCCAAAGACCGATGAGGAAAAAGAATGCATGAAGAAGGTGTCTTATGCTTCAGTAATAGGTAGTCTCATATATGCTATACTTTACACATGACCTAACATATGTTATGCGGTCGGGATAGTGAGTCGATTTCAGTCGGATTTAGGACCCAACCATTGGGTTGCGGTCAGGCATATTTTTAAGTACCTAAAAAGGACTATAGATTATATGCTAGTATATTCCGGTGAAGATCTAAAAACTCTTGGATATATTGATTTAGATTTCCAAACCTGTTTGGATATAAGAAGACCGACTTCTAGATTTGTGTTTACTCTATGAGGATGCACCATTGTTTAGAGGAGCGTCAAGCAAGCTTGCATTGTTGATTCAACTATGGAGGCTTAGTATGTGGTTGCCAATGATGCTTCAAAAGAAGCAGTGTGGCTCCCCAAGTTTCTTGGGGATCTCAAGGTAATTCTTCATATAGATAAGCCGATTACATTGCACTGTGATAACAAAGTAGTGATAACTAATACCAATGAGTTAAGATACCACAAGATGAGTAAGCACGTAGACCAAAAGTATCAAGCGATAAGGGACTTCATTGAGGGTGGATATTCTGATATGTGATGGATTGTATCTGAGGACAATATAGTTGATCTTTTCATGAAGACGCTACCCACGAGGACCTATGAGAAGTAAGTAAAGACTATGGAGATGCATAACATGTGACATTTACTTACTTAGGGCAAGTGGGATATTGTTAGACTAGATGCCCGAAGGATTAAATGATGTAATAGTTCTTAGAGACATGTAATCAATAAAGAGTTTTTTATTTATTTTTATATGTCAAATGTTGTCCTCTTTATGTCCATTCATGTTGAATGTATGATAAGCAAACAAAAGTCTAAGATTGTCAATCCAAACATTTAAGATTGTTTGTATGATGGCCAGATTATGCAAAAAATATGAATCTTAAAGTGATGGTCTAAATAGTTAAGATACATTGGAGACACAAATCTTGATTAATGTAGACTCGTTATTCATATATATGGAATTCATAGTTTTTTTGTGGAGTTAATGATATTCTCTTATAGGTTTTATCTTATAATTGGGAATTGAAGTGGTCAACCATTTGTATACATATGTGTAACCAAATAGTATACTATTTGTTATTGGTTATGAATCGTAAGTATTCTAATGGTGAGATAATGGAACATAAGATAAATATAATAGGGAAGGTAAAACAAAATTTTTCCTTATGCCGATTATGAATATCCTATGAGGATGTTACACATTATGATATATTACAAACGATAAACTTATTAGAGTTTTGTAATTAATATATAGTTCAAAAGTTCAGCTCAAAGCTTTTAGTAGAATAACTTTAGAGTTTATAATTATAAAATATATGCTGGGAATATTTTATTTTATCATTATTGGAGCTTCATCTGTATATGTTCATCAGGTCCCTTTGCTAGCTCATAACATTTACTGTAACATTACATGCTTTTCCTACAAATTGATAACTTATGTTATTTGTTAGATTAGCTAAAACTTGATTTTTTGGATTCAATAATTTATGTTACTTTATTGGTTGAATTAATTTTATGAATTAATTACAATAAACATATCGAATTATTTGAAATAAACTTATTTGTGTAGGATTATCTGTATATGACTGTTTTAATTAGATAACTTCTCTCTTAGGTTATTTGACTTAAAACTATCTTAGGTTATTTAACTTAAAACTAAGGCTTCATAAAGGATACCCTGGTCAAATAAGTAAGATTTATCAAATTGGTTCAAATCAAGTGATTAGATAAGTCTAAGAAGCTAAAAAACGATTTTGCCATGTTAGCCTTGACCATGCAGTCAACCACCATACACAGGGCGCGATTGACCGCACCTACTTGTTTCACTATACTCATTTTTTCACATGTTTTCAACTCGGGATTTGACTCTAATTCAAATTTTAGGGCCATATCTAATAAGGAATAGTCTTAATCCGACCTATATATGAAGGGAACAATTTTTTGTTGTTTTTTAGATTACTTGAGAGATTTAGAGACTTTGTTAGGAAGACTTCGAAACTCCTATAGAGCTATTGTTCAACATCCCAAACCTTATCTCTTGGTTTTCTCAAGTGGTTATTTCGATTGTGGAAAGAGAATAGCAAGGATATCCAATTGGTTAAGTCTTTCCTGGTAGATTTCTCTTATAGCAATTGATGTATCGCCCAAAATGTTTCTTTAAACATAGACTTATATAGTATAAAAAGGTTATTATATCCATAAAGAGGTGGGTTTTTTGAAAGATTGAAAATTTTTGGTTTGAAGTGAAAAGGGATTTTTTAAAATAAAACTTAAAAGAAAACAAATATTTTTGAGAATTTAAAATAAGATTTTAAAATACAAAATTAAAGTAGTGAAACTTTGAGAATTCCTTGTATGTTTTGTAACTAATATGAAATTTAACTCTAAATAAATTATCTAAAGTATTTGATATATTATATCTTTTCCTATTAATTGCAAGCACATTTACTAATTTTATAAGTCAACCTAGTGATAATATAGCATGCTATAATGCAGAAAGAGTTTTCCTATAAAAAGGTAGCAAAATAGTCATCTCTCACTAATGATTTGGCGTACTAACTATGAAAAATATAACTGCTATCACTACCATTGTAATTAACATAATTCCAAGATAGAAAATGTAATAACAAATCAAAATTATTATATTTCAATAGAATAAATTTTTACGTTAATTTTGGCAACACCTTGTCTTATGAAATATCTAAAATCGACAACATAACAAATCATATTGCAATAAAATACGCTCCATAAAATTAAACATTATTTTATTGTTATAAATATTAATTATGTGTTGCTTACCAGTGGGTGGCAGCAAATCAACACCATGTGCGGCTATATACGGTGGTCGGACGGCTCTTTTCGGCTTGGCTCTGCCTGCTCAATGTACTTGCAATAAGAGGATGGAAGCTTCAGAGGTAAAAAAGGGGAACACCGTTAGCGTACCGGACAAGGGCTCTTCGACACTCAAGATAGGTGCGGCTTAATAGAGAACGGAAGCTAGTTAGTTAGGAAGGAGCATGCTTGCCTGAGCTGCAGTAAATGCACTCTATTTATAGGTTGCCACTTGGACCCAGTGTTAGGTGGGTTTTGCCCACGACACGTGTGTCACACAAGGCCTATCGATGGTAGGGGACAAGTGTTGTGGTCTTCATCGATGAATTAGTCTCCATCCGACGGTGGGAAAATAGCCATCTGTTGGCGTCTTGTGGTGAGTGACAGCCTGCTTGCAAGTTATTACAATCTGACTCAAGTTGGAATTTGACCCGAGGAAGCGATTGTTAGAGTCGCAGCCCAGAGGGCCCTAAAAAGTACCTTGGATAGATGAGCTGAGCTTGAGGAGGTTCAAGATTATGCTCTCAATAAGTTCTACCGAGCTTATTTGTCGACCACTACGAACAGGATCCTCGACGGGAGGCGCTAAGTTCACCCGCAATAGTAGCCCCCCAGTTCACCTGGTCGGTGCTCGACCGGGTGGACTTTGCCGAGAGGGTGAGGTCGGCTTAGATTGGTGCTCAAGCGGTGTCCTGGAGCGACAGGAGATGAAAGGTCACGCAATGAAGCTCAGAGGGACACGTGTCAACATACGATTGGTTGTCCCCCTAACGAGCATAATTATTGCACCTCTTTGTTTTTCGTGCTTGAGTTTTGCTCCTAAGGTGCCTATAAATAGCAGTGTGTTTTCCATATGTCAGTGTGTGAGCACGTCCAACATTCTGTCTTTTGAGTTTTAACTACCGAGCTAGAGTTAATGACCCGAGGACTTAAACTTTGTCCCAAGCTTCAACTAACTTGAGCAGGTAATTTCTCGATAAGGACATTTAGAAATGAGTAATGTTAGTGATTCCCAGAAAGTGGATGTATCTTGGTCGAACAGCTGTACGGATACCCACAGGTCGACAATCGAGGATGTGGACAATGGAGGGGGATCGCCTGGTCATGACAGAGCAACCCAGTTGGCAGAAATACTGAGTCTTAATGCAGAGACGATGGCCGAGTAGGAATTTTTGGACCTGATCAAAGGGAGGCACTCGATCAGGCCCTAAAAGGGCGAGGATCCTTACATTGAGGCTGTCACCACTGGCACATCCTGGGTTACAGCCTAAGAACGTGCCGGCTTGGTGGTAGCTCCTAATGTGTCGAGCACTTCAAGCCGAAGTGCTGAGCACTTGCGGATTGGGTGACCATGGATGTCTTTGAAGTGATGGGCCAACTAGGGAGATGGAACCTGAGGACATCGCTGAAGAGGACACCAAGGAGAAGCTCGTTGCCATAAGGGTCCAAGGCATGGTCGCTTACAGAAGTTCTCGACCCAGCTAGACCTCCGTCGCTGGTTATTCAAGTGCCATGATGCAAACTCGACTGGATGCACTTCGTTGGGAGTACCATATTCTAAAGGATGTGCATCTCGTTCTGCCCAGGGAAGGAGACTCGCCTTTGAACCCACCCATTATTCACATCACATTGTATATGGAGTTGGCTTTGTCTACCTTTCCACCTATTCCTCCGTCAAGCATTGAATAATCTCAACGTTTGCCCCGTTCAGTTGAACTCGAACAGCTATCGATGTATGGTCGGGATGTACATACTATGGAGGTATTATCGGGCTATAGAGATGCCACGGGAACCATTTAAGCAAGTGTACAAAATGAAGAGGCTTCCACAACAATCTGGATGGTACTATTTTACCAGCTTTAAGGACTTCATCTTGGGCAACCCCGACTTGGACAAGTTTTAGAAGTTCGAGTAGTTCTTTGTCAGGAGGAATTATCTAACCCAAGCTAGTGAACTGGTACCCGAGGACCAAGACTTCCCGACCAAGTTCGAGTAGGGGCACATTTGGTTAAAGAAACCATGGGCACTAAAGGAGGTCATCAAAGTAGTGGACGAGTTATACAACAAGCCCGAGTCTTCTTGGCAACAGTTGTTCCTGCTTCAAAAGACCAACCTCTAACACTACGGCTGGCCTAAGGGATCCAGCCAAGTAAACCCTAGTACAAGCACCTAACCTGCTCGGTCAGATGGGCTAGTGACAGTTGCAAGGTCGAGCTTCATAGACGTCTGAGGGCTGAGCACCAATCGATTCAGTTGGTCGACGAAGGAGCCATCATTGTCTAGTTTCGAAGACTTGTCGAGTGGCTCCTTTGACTTAGGGCTACCCGTTGAGGACGAGGACCTCGAAGTCATGATCCGACATCTTTATCCATCAGGCCAGTTCCAGATCGACGGTGTATTCTGAAATTTTTTTTTTGCATGCCGAGCTTCTTTTGACATTATAAATTATTTGTTGCAGATATGTCTTCCTGGTAGATCTCCCAATAAGAACAACAAAAAATGAAAGAGAACCTTCACCGATCGAAAGGGAAGGCTGTGGTCAGGTCCAAAAGGAAGAGGACCTCAAGGGCCAAGCAGCCTCCTGTAGCAGTCCAACTAGTTGCCCCACCGCAGCCACCGATTAGGGCAGGTGCCTTATCCAGTTAGCGCCAACCACTTGTCATCATAATCGTCATGCTGTCGCTGTCAACAGATCCTTTGAGGAGGCATCACAACACTCGATGGGTTGATGATCAAGACGATCAGGGAAGCCATACCTAAGGAGTCATTTTTTTATAATCTCTGGGAAGAGAGCTACGAGAGTCTCTTTCGAGCAGCCTTCCACTCCTCCACCAAGGTATGTCTAGCCCATATCTCGAGCATCCTTTACCTTCTAAATTCTTCATCCTCTAATCACTTATTTTTTTTCAAGCCCATGTGCTTCTAGAGCTAGCTAACATGGCCGAGACGAAAGAGCTCAGCATCGAAAAGAAGAAGTCCGAGAAGGCTTCCTTGGAGAAGAGCGAGGTAGAGAAGGCTTTGGAGCTAAAGGTCGCTAAGCTAAACAAGTTAAAGGCTAAACTCAACTGAGCTAAAGAACAAGCCAAACTTGCTTGGGAGGAAGCACACAGAGCAAGGTTCGACGCTAATCAAGCTCGGAGCGATCATCAGGCCGCCTAGGAGGAGCACGACCGCTTTTTAAGGGAGAAGGTGCTTAATCGACTAGCTCAAGCAGTCGAAGAATTCAAGGCCTCTATAGAGTGCATGGTTAAATACTACCTCGAGATGACCGATGTGCAAGATCACATTTTGGAGAGGCATCCCAAGGTGGTCGACTTGGAATGGTCCATTATTATTGAGCCTGACGCGAACGAGGAGACCGAGCAGACCAACTGAGAGGTCGTGGTGGACATGGATGGTGATGATGCAAATGGGGATGGCAATGATGCGAATGGCGACGACGATAATGTGAGGGATGGGCCTTAGGCTTGATGTGCTTTTTATTTCTTTTTACTTCTTTGTTCAGGTTTGGGAGGTGCGCGGTTATTTGTACCTCCCGAGACACTTAATTTTTATTTTAATGAAATTTTCATTACATTTAATTTTTATTTTAATGAAATTTTCATTACATTTTCCAAGTTTATTATTCCTCAAAAATGTAACTTTTAAGATTTTATCTTCCAAGTACAATACTTCTCGGATATATGGCGTTAATTCCATTTAATTCGAATGCTTCTTAGGAAAAGAATGTTAATTTTGTTTTCCTCTAGTTAAAGACTTCTCGGACGTGAAGTGCTAACTTCATTTTCTAAGTTAAACATTTCTCATGACTGAAATGTAGGTTTCGTTCTTCCAAGTTGGATGTTCCTCGGGAATGAATTTTCTTAGAAGTGTTCTTCAAAGTTGGATGTTCCTCAAGAATGAATTTTCTAGAAAGTGCGTCTCAGTTCGATTTCATGTTCACTAAGTTTATCAGAGCAGGAAAGGTCCATTTCTCGGCCGGGTTAATTGCAACGGCATGTGGTATCCTGTAGCCCCCTTTAGGCTTGTTTATGTTTGTTTGAACTTACAAGTCTAATTATGTTTGGGAGTTGAGTTCCTAGAATCATTGCCATGTTAGGGCAATTCTTAGCCGAGGCGTCTACCTGGTAGCGGCCTAATGGTCAATATCGTGTCGACCAGCCCCCTCGTCCGGTTAGTCGGGATGACTTTTCCTCTTTAGAAGTTGTAGTTGAGTCTCCTAGACCAAAGTTAGGGCCCCCTTCTTCAGCAGTTTTGTTTTTCTTAATACAAATTGCTTAGAGGAATTATGTAGAATAAGTATTTTCATTAATATTTTCTTTTTTACATCCCAGTTCTGCTTAGTAGGTCTAGTTACAAAAGAATGTAGCTAGAGGTCAAAAAAGGTGTTCTGGCTATCGTTAGCAAAAGAATTTCTTCAATGTTTGGTGTTCCAAGGATGACCAAGTACGTTTCCCTCCATGTCAGAGAGTTTGTAGGTGCCTAGACTTCTGATTCTGACCACTTTGTACGGTCCATCCCACTTCGGTCCAAATGACCCTAGCCCAGGTTGTTGAACAGTGACCTTCTTTAGCACCAAGTCACTTACTTAAAGCTTCTTAATTGGACCCGCTTGTTGCAATACCAAGCAATGACCAGGTTCCATACTAGACTTCAGATTGTAGCTCAATCTCTTTTCTCCTCAAGCAGATCAAGCTCAAACATCATGATCTTGGCATTCTAGAGCTCATCATATTGTTTGATCCTGAAGCTCAGCAGGGCAACCTCTGCTATGATAATAGCTTCGGCCCCATAGACAAGGGAGAATGGAGTCTCCCTTATGGTCATCTAGGTTGTTGTTCGGTATGCCCAGTGTACCTTTGATAGCTCGTCGATCCATGGACCCTTGAGGTTCTTAAGTTTTTTCTTCAAGTTGTCCTTGATAGTTTTGTTGAAGGCCTCAACCCACTCATTGCTCTAAGGATTACAGGGAGAGGAGAAGACCTTCTTGATGCCGAGCTGCTCGCATAAGTAGAGTAAACTTGAGGATTCGAATTACTTGGTGTTGTTGGTTATAATGGTGTGCGGGATTCCAAATCGACAGATGATGTTCTTCCAAATAAAGTTGGTGCACTTGGCCTTGGTCATATTGGTGCACGGTTCAACCTCAACCCACTTCATGAGGTAGCCGATGGCCATGATGTAGTACTTGAACTGTGACCGGGCTAGGGGAAGTGGCCAATCAGATCGATTGCCCATTTGGCAAAAGACAAGGCAGATGTTACCAAGGTGAGGGTTGTCCAATCGCCCTAGCAAACTACTGGCATGTGAGGCATTTTTGTGCGAAGTTTTTGTAGTCTTGCTCTATGGTCGGCCAATAGTAAACTTAGCAAAGACACTTCTGGGCCAAGGATCGCCCTTGCATGGTTGCTGCATAGTCCTTTGTGGATTTCCTTCCTTAAATAGCGGGCTTCTTCAGGTCCAATGCACCTTAGGCATAGGGTAGTCTAGCCTTGTTGGCAAAGCTTTCCCCTAATCATTGAATATCAGGCCGAGTTATTGCGGATCCAGCGTGTCTGTTTTCAGTCATTAGGTAATTCGGTTGTGGTCAAGTATCAGATGATCGAGTCTATCCAAGTGGATTCTTGTTCTTTGGCTACACTAGCCACTTCTTTAGTGATGTTCGGAGTTGCTAATCTCTCAATAAGGACCGACATAAGTTTGCTGTCGCCTAAACCTGAGGCCAACAGAACAAGGGTGTCGGCCTTGGTGTTTTTAGATTAGGGGATTTGATTAAAAGAATAAGCTTTAAATTGCCCTAACAATGCCTTGACTTCTCGCAGATACTCGGTCATGGATTCTGTTCGGGCTTGGAACCCTTTGGTCACTTGTTGGACGACCAGCACAGAATCACTTTAAATGGATATACGGTCTACTCTAAGGTCTCTTACAATTTTGAGTATGACCAAGAGTGCCTAATACTCAGCCTCATTGTTGGATGCCTTGAAATCAAAACGAAGGGCGCAGATTGCTTTATAACCATCTGGGCTGGTCTGATGCCCTACCTTTTGGCACAAGATGATCCATCCATGAAGAGTTTCAACTTAGGCTCTAGCTCAAAGATGTCACTACCTTTATTGGTGCTAGGAAAGTCAGGATATTCTATAGGGCCTTCTCGATAGATGGGGTGCTCTATGCAGCATCGGTAAATTCCACAATGAAGTTGGCCAGGGCTTGGGCCTTGATGGTCGTCCTCGGAATGAAATGAATGTCATATTGCCCAAGCTCTACCGACCATTTAGCCATCTGCCCAGATATCTCTAAGGTTTTGAGGACTTGCCACAACAGATATTTATTTGAAACTTAAACAGTGTGGCCTTAGTAGCATGGTCGAAGCTTTCAGGCTGAGGTGACGAGGGCAAACGCGAGTTTTTCAAGTGAAGGGTACCTCTCCTCGGCACCTTGGAACATGTGACTTGTATAGTGGGCAGGCTTATGGGTCCCATCTTCCTCCCTCATGAGGACCGAGCTCACAACTCTTTTAGACACGGCTAGGTAGGCCTATAGTACCTCTCTCGGCAAAAGTTTGGATAGAAGAAGGGCGTGGCTAAGTATCTTTTGAGATTCTAAAAAGCTTCCTCACACTCCCTACGCTACTCAAACCTCCTCTTAAGTGCCTGAAAAAATGAATGACACTTGTTGATAGTGCTGCCACCATGCCGGTCAGCTTCTGCACCTTTTTGACTATGTAGGGTGAGTGCATGTCAATCACTGCTTATACCTTGGCTGGGTTGACTTCAACTCCCCTTTGATTCACCATGAACCCGAGAAACTTGCACGAACCGACCTCGAACGTGCACTTCGTTGGATTGAGTTTCATCCCATATTCTTAGAGAATATCAAAACTTGCTCAGAGATTAGCTATATGGTCCATTGCTCGGATAGACTTGATAAGCATGTCGTCCATGTATACGTCCATCATCTTGCTAATCAAGTGAGGAAATATTTTGTTGATGAGGCGCTAGTAGGTAGCTCTGGCATTCTTTAATCCGAAAGGCATAACCACATAGCAGAAGAGCCCTTGGTCGATGGTAAATGCTGTCTTAATCTGGTCTTCTTCCATCCTAATTTGATTGTAGCAGGAGTACATGTCCATGAAGCTAAGCAGCTCATGTCTAGCAGTTGCATCCACGAGCTGATCTATCTGAGATAGCGAGAAGCAGTCCTTGTGGCATGCCTTGTTAAGATCAATATAGTCGATACAAACCCACCATTTTCCATTAGCTTTCCTAACAAGGACCACATTTGCCAACCACTCCATATATGTGACCTCTTGAATAAAGCTAGCCTTCAGGAGCTTTTAAACCTCCTCGTTTATGGTGGTGTATCTCTCCAGGTTGAAAGCTCTTCACTTCTGGATGATCGGTTTGTAGTCAAGTCGAACATTGAGGTGGTGGCAAATAACACTGAGATCAATATCAGGTATGTCTTCATGGGACCACACAAATACATTCTGATATTCCGTTAGGAATTTCTTTAGGTTGGCCCAGATCTCAGGTTTTAGCTGAGAACTGAGTTGGACTGTCTAGTTAGGATGTTCGAGGTCCTAGTTATACGACACCAAATCCTCCACGAGGGTTGTTCTCACCTCTTCATCAAGAAGTCAGGGATCCAGGTCGAATAGCATCTTCGACGCTTGCTCAACAGGAAGCCGCATCTTGTCTACTTTGTAGATTGTCGAGATGCTTAAATGTCGAGCCAAGGCCACTTTCACAACATTTGCATAACTGGTCCTAGAATCCCTCTGCCGCGATTTGATTACCCAAACCTCACTCTCCATCGGGAACTTCATCACAGATGGTAGGTGGAGACCACAGCTTTTAACGGGACCAAGGTTAGTCGACCTATGATGATATTGTATTGGGAGGGTTTGTCGACGACAAGGAAGTCAACAATGCATGTTACCCAAGCTATTTGTCTCCAAAGGTGACCTATAGACTGACCTTCCTAACAGCTCAGACACATTCACCTGTAAAGCCATATAAAGGTGTCTAGACCGAGACAAAATTGGCATTGCTGATCTTTAACTTGTCATACACCTGCTTGAAGAGAATGTCAGTCGAACTACCATTGTTGATTAGTACACGCCAAACAATGTTGTTGGTGATCTATTGCTCATATACACGGGCATCATTATGCGGGTGAATAGGTTTATTTGCCTCTTCCTTGGTGAAAGTGATTGGGACATCTTATTGTTGACAGATTTTATTGATGTACTCAGGCATGTTCATATGGTCGCCCCTCTCAACCAACCAGGCTTCACAGACATACGCTCGCTGTCCACTATAAGTGTCCTCGGTGAATGGCCCACCAATTATTGTGTGGACAATATTTGGGTTTTGAGGCATTCCCACCTTCATGTGGTTGGGTCCAGGAGTCCCTAGCTAGTTGGTCGTTCCTCCTCGCCATGAACCGGGAGTTAGGACTCGCTCAACAAACCCCCACAAATGCCCATCTCGGACCAATCTTTCAATCTGGTCTTTGAGCTAGATGCAATCATAGGTGTTGTGCCCTACATCCTTATGCAAATTGCAGTACTTGTTTTGATCTCTCTTGACTTTACTCCCTTTCAGCTTACGTGGATCGACCAGCAAATTTCTACCACTCACCTAGGCGAGCACCTCCTCGATGCTGACGACCAGGGTTGTGTAGCTCTAGAACTTCCTAGTCGGCACTTTCGGTTTCTCGGTCTTTTTCTCCTTCTTCTGCTTCTTGTTCTACATGGCACTCTAGTGCTCGGGTGCTGATTTCTACTTCTTGTCCTTCTTACTGCTGCCACCTTTTTCTTGACGACTTTTCATGTACTCAGCCGCATCGGCATACCTTTGTGATTAGCTAAGTATTTAAGAAAATGTGCTTGGCTGCTCAAAGGCAAGCGACCAGGTCAATTTTTTGTCTCGGAGACCCCCTATGAAGGTGTGCATCAAGGTCTCATCTTCAATGTGCTTGACCTCCAAAGGGGCTCGAGTAAATCAGTTTATGTAATCCCTAACATGCCTATCCCCTTACTTGACAGCATAGAGATGAGTTAAGTCTTTCCTTCTCGTCTTGGTTGTGGAAAAGGTAGCCGAGAAGGCCTCAGATAGCTGATTGAAAAAGGTGATACTGGCCAGCTCTATGCGTCTGAACCATCACCGTGTAGGTCCAGTCAGGGTCAACAAAAAGGCCTTGCACATGGCTGTGTCCCTGGCATTCTGCAAGAGCATATGTCCTCAGTAGATCTCTACATGCTCGTCGACATTGGACATCCAATCATAGGCTTTAATCTATGGGACATTAAATTTTGGTGGCATGGGGACCCGCATAATGGTGTTTGTGAATGGCGGATCCAATGCGCTACCTTCGTCGAGCCCAATTCTGTTGTTACGGATCTAGTCAATCTGATGCTACAACTCCCAAAGTTGGTAGCTGTTGGTATCTTCGGGTAGTTCCACCCTGTACGGGGCACCACCCTCAACCCTATCGCCAACCCCGGGTTGTTGGTCCTGCCGAATATCTTCTTGACGTCTGAGTTGATCAAAAACTGATGCTTGAGATCCTTACGGTGATTGTCCTCAGCTTCCTTGCAAGCCAAGTTAGCCTTCTTGTAGAAGCCTGTTGTTTGTTGAGACTCCTTTTGTGGACCATCTGGAATGCTTGGAGTCACCTTCATTTGTTTCGTTAGACACCTATCCTACTCTATCTTCGGCTTGGTCGGCTTGGGCCAAGGGAAGGAGGATAGGGAACTGCTAGTGCACTGCTTGTTGCTGTGCAAGTTGTTGCATGAGTATCCAAACAGCATTGGTGAGTTCTTAGATTAGATCCTGAGCAATCAGGTCATTTGTTTATTCGGCCCTGGTCATACTACCCTGCCCCCTAGACTGGGACCTTGTAGCCCGAGGGTGGCCTCTAGGTCTGAATGGGTTTTGGTTTTGGTTTCAGGCTTCACCCGACCCCTCTTATTGGGCACCCTCATCCTAAGTATTGCCTCATGTTACCATCCTTGGGTCACGAGCTAAGTTGTGGCTGGTGATTTTGAGTGAAGGCATAGGTGCCCTCCTTCTAGCGCCAAAATGTTGATACTTACTAGTGGGTGGCAGCGAATCAATACCACGTGCAGTTGTGTACGATGGTTAGACGGCTTTTCCCAGCTCACCTCTGCCTACTCGGGTGTACCTACAACAAGAGGGGGACGCTTCGGAGGTAAAAAAAAGGGAACACCGGTAGGGTATCGCCCTCGCTCAAGGTAGGTGCGGCTCGATATAGGACGGAAGCTGGTTAGTTGGGAAGGAGCACACTTGCTTGAGCTACAATAAATGCACTCTATTTATAGGTTGCCACTTGGACCGGGCATTAGGTAGGTTTTGCCCACGACTCGTGTGTCACATCAAGGCCTGTCTGATAGTAGGGGACAAGTGTCATGGTCCCCATCGGTGGATTAGCCTCCATCCGACAGTGGGAAAATAGCAACCTATTGGCTCATTGTGGTGAGTGGCAGCCTGCTTACAGGTTATTACAATCCGAGCCAAGCAAGTATCTAACCCCAAAAGGCGATTGTTAGAGTTGCCACCTGAAGGGCCCTAAAGAGCACAGCGGATAGACAAGCTGAGCTTGAGGGGGTTCAAGATTGCACTCCTAATAAGTTCTGCCAAGCTTATTTGCCGATCACTAGGAACAGGATCCTCAGCGGAAGGCGCCGAGCTCACCCCCAACATTATGCAACACAATTAAATTACATAGAGAAAGCATGAGTGAATTTAGGTAAAAAAACATGGACAGCATAACAATATTAACAATAGTTATTAAAAACTTGAAAATATAATTTATTTTATAAAAATATAAACATTACAAAGCAGATATAGAGTTAAAATTCATACCAAAATACTATACATATAAGATCATCTCTTTGCCTCACTAGACTTTCTACACTAATTTAGACATTATTTTATTATTTTTAGTAACGTCGGAGAAGTGTTCTAGTAGCATATTCTCCTAAAAGGGGAGACTGTTGAGCTAGAAGCTTAGTAAAGGAAAAAAAAAAAAAAACGAAGGGAGGAGGGCGGGGGTGCTGAATGAAGAAGGGGGCACCCCCTTTTATACTGAATTAAATTTCACTAATTTAATTTTTTTATAACATTTTATATTATTTTATATTATATTATTTATTATTTAATTATATTTATTTGTTTTTATTTGGCCAATTTGAAAGAGTCGTGATTCTTTTTAATTTCTTTCTGCTTTTTTTCCATGCTATTTGCAGCTCTTCAGCGTGCGAATCTAGGCTTAAAACCAGGTGTGATGCGGCGACAGGCTGTACACAGTAAGGTCTACTCTTGGGCGTCCTTTTCAATCCAAAGGCTTTAGGGTGCTAAAGAAGAATTCATGCCATAGGATCTGGCAGAGGACATATGAGATCAAGGGAGCATAGGCTTAAGCTGAGAATGCACGCACAAGATTAGAGGAGATCGAAGTCACACGTGGGCTTGGCTTCGGCGCCTGACGTTCCTGCTATCGGGGTGTATATGCACAGGCCAATCAGCGTGTGACACGTGGCTCCCAATTAAGCAATTTGAATCTTTTAAATTTTTTAATGCATTTGTTGTCTAATTTTACCAATTGTTTTGCTCTATTTTTCTATTAAATTTTAAATCTAAAATTAACAAACACACTAAATTAATTATTTTATAGACGAAATATTTACAATAATTTTAAAAATATTTATTTTTTATTAAACACACACAAAAAATAATTACAAACTTCTAAAAGTCTAGCCTCTTTCGATTTAACATAGAAATGATTTTTAAGACTTAGAAATATTTTCAAAAATTACTACCAAAATATTATTAAACATATTTATAAACTTAAAACATGCTATCAAATACATTAAGACTTAAAATAAAATTATCACTAATTATTTTTATTTTAAAAATTATCAAAAGTATTATTAAATATAAAAACATAATAAAAACACATATCTAAACATATTTTCACACCAAGACACTAAAATATTATTTAATATAGAAAAGTTATTAATTCAGGAGTTTAACAGAGAAATAAAAGCATAAATAAATGATTAAAACCTTAAGAAATATACACTTTTACAGTCTCATTAGTAATTCCAATGGTTTTTTGGTCTATTAAAAGGCACGAAATATCCTTTTATTAATTTATATATATAACATGTCTAACTTGTTTTTGGAAAAAACATTTCAACTAAAAATTTTTAAAATTTGTTGCATACTCATTTTCCAACAAACAATACTTGCTACAAATTAATAAATTCTTGAGTTTTATGGGGAAGGGGCCACCATTTGAAGTAGCGGTAAACCAAATGCTCAATAAAGGAGAAATAAGAATCACTAAGTCACGACAACTTAGATTATGTTGCCAACGTAATTGGAACTATAAGTGCCAACCGTCCATGGTGTAAAAGCCTTTTTATGACGTAGTTAGCGGTGTCAATTTGGGCAACTATCCCATAGGGCCAAAAGAAAAATTTAGGCCTACTTGGCCCTGCTTGGTTAATGTGAAGGGAGGCCCAGCCCAGCCCAGCCTAAAGCCTGCATACCCTAGGACAGTCTGAATTTTTATAAATGAATTTGAAAAAATTAAAACAAAAAAATATCTAATTGGCCCTGCCCTGCTCGATTATAGTTTAGGTCTCAATCTTTAGCCTAGTAAGCCTTGAGCCAGGCTTAGGCCAAAAGAGATGGGCTACGGGCCGGTCTATTTGACTCAACCCAAATTAACAACTCTAGGTCCAATGTAAAGCAAAAATGGGAGAATGAGGAAAAAAGTAAATTTTTGAAAATTTTGGAAGTAAATAGTAGGGTTTGAAAATATTTGTAGTAAATAACAAATTTACTATATAAATAATAGTAAATTGTATTATTGTATCCTAAACTATTCGTTTTTTGTATAATGCATCCCGAAATTTAAATCCTAACAAAATGGTACTCGAATTTTGAAATCATTGGCAATTGAGGTTTAATAGCTAATAAGCGTTAAAAAGTATGAACAATTTGGATCATGAAATTTACACGTGAGTTTTGTTAAGAAAAAAGCTTATTATTTTAAGAAAAATAGAGTCTCAACACGTAAAAAATGGTACATAACAAAAATTAAAAGTAGCTATTGCATCTCAATTGCCAATAATTTTAAAGTTCATGGTGCATTATGCCAAGATTGAATATTCAAGATGCATTATGTAAAAGGTGAATAGTTCAAGGTGCACTAGTGTAATTTACTCTATAAATTAGAAATATTTACCTTATAAACAAGGGGATAAATAAATTATTTACATCTTAAATTTATTTTTTGTATAAATATTAATTATTTACACCATAAATAAGGGGGAATATATTATTTACACCTTAAATTAATATTTGCTATCTATATTTTTAAAACCTATTATTTACTGCAATTAGTTTTTAGAAAATTGTTATTTACTACAATTTCTAAGCAAAAATTTTTAGGCCCAATTAGTGACGGAGCTAGGATTTATTGGTAAGGGCCTTTTTTGTGTGTGTGCAAGAATAGTTGGGCTAGTCGAACCCAACCAAGCCCAAACCATTTTTGATCACACGAATTGGGTCTAGCCCAATTCGATTCAATTCGACCATTTGAAAAATCATTTATATACTCAGCCTCAATTCGACCATTTGAAAAATCATTTATATACTCAGCCTCTCACACATGTCCTCAACACGTGTCCAACAATGCCTATTCTATGTCTATATATCCAATCACTGTGCATCAGAGCTCATTTCTTTGAGCTCATTCTCTCTCTAAAATCCTTCCTCTTTAGTTTCTCAAATCCTCTTTCTTCTCTTTAGATCTTCTTCTTTTTCGCTCTAAAAGTTGTTTAGAATTCTACAATTTTCTATCTTGATTCTTCTTAATCCTCATCTAGATTACCCATCAAGCTTCAAAACTCCTTCAAATTGTAGAAAAGCACTGCAATTTTTACCTCAATTTTTCTTTAGTCTTTATTTTTCTTTCTTTTTTTAATGGATCTAAAGTACTAACATCTAAGGAAACACTTACCATCATTTTCCCAAAATGTTTTCAGAAAGAAATATAAGTCTAGGATCACTCGATTATAGATCCTCATGCGTTTTGGAGTTCCCAGTGATGTGAGGATGTTGATAGAAGGAAAGATTCAACCGAGTGACTTCAATCAAGACATTGGCCTACCAAGTATGGGTACTAGTCATAGAGCGATAAAAAGAAGAGCCCATGCTATCGAGGTCGCATATAATAAATGTGGACGATAGAATTGTAATGATAAATATACTTCGCCTGGTTTTATATTTGTAAATAGAGAGAATAAAATCAATTTTTACAAAAATGGACTTTTTAAAGAGAAATGGATGACCTCCATGCTTCTTTTTAGAACCATCTAAGTAGACATGTCTAAGGCGTAATTTCTAAACTTTAGTCCAAATTCCACGCAAAAAGACAATGCCTCAGGAACTTGCCATTTAGAAACCATGTTGGCTAGATTATGAGAAAATTGAATGGGGAGTAAATACTCGATCCATATAGATCATTTGAGTGTGGGTTGTTTTTAAAGTGTTCAATAATTTTTGTCTATTTTTTGTAAAAAAAAGTTGTTTCTATGTCATGAGTATTAGTTTGTTTTAGATTGTTATAGTCTGTGTTGAATGATTAGTGTATGTTTTCATTTTATTGTTTTCTTTTAAAAAATAATATCTTGTCAGATGTATAATGTTATACTGTAATATGTTTGAAATTTTTGAATCTTATCTAGATGATTCAAGATTTGTATCTTACTTTTTCAAAAGTTCTATAGTAAATTATCATTTATAACAGCTTTCTAAATATTGTGCTCATTTGTCAAAAAGGTATATAGTCATGTCAAAGTGTTTTTTGTCATTTTGTTTTCAATTATCAAAAGTTGTGCAGTCCGTGTCGCATTTTTCAAAGATCAATCTAATTGCTTGTTTACTTTTTTAAAGTTGTTCGGATTTGGTCCAAACTTTTCAACATATCCATATCTTATTTTTTGACTTTTTATCTATATAATATCATTTCTTATTTGCCATCACCTACTGTCGTAACTCCTTAGTCCTTTGGCATTTCTATCTTCTTTAAGATCTTATTCAAGGCTCAGTGTTTAGAGCGGACTTAAAACAAAAATTCAAAAAAAATCAAATAGTTAAAAAAAAGTCAGACTGTCTTAGAAATCAAACATGTCTTCCTTCCATTTGTATAAGAAAATCAAGACCATCGTGTATTCTATGGTTTACATCCTAGTAAAAGTAGAGTCTACTTAGAAGCCGCAGAACACTTAGGACAAGTCTTAGCATATAGGAAGATTAACCTGATTTATGGGGGAGGTAACTTAGAGTTAATAGGGATTGTAGCAATAGCAGCACATTCTAAGAGTAACCATGTCGTAGGCATTATCCCTCGTTTCCTAGCTAAGGGGAACCTCTATGGAAAAACTATAAGTAAGGAAGAGAGAGTTTTAGACATCTCTAAGCATCTTAAAAAACATGATTCATGACTCTGACTCTTTTATTGCATTAATTGGTGCTTTAGGCACCCTTATAGAGTTATTCATACTTAATAGTAGGAGTTTGTTGGGTATTCATTCCTAACCCGTATGTATTTTTAAATGTTAATAGTTTTTATGACAGTCTTTTAAAGGTTTTAGATTCTTCATGGAACAAAACTTTGTTGTAGAGTTGGAGAGACAAATCTTGGATACTGCTTCAATAGCTAAAGCGATGCTTGACAAAATGCGTCATTCATCTGGAGTCCGATACTACAACGTCCAAGCTTAATTAGAAGAAAGAAAGCAGGAAGCAGCCATTGGATTTGAACCTCCACTTGTAATGTTTTAATTTTGCCCACAACATGTTTGTCTATATTTCTTATATCCTGAATAACTGCTCTCCTCCATGTCTTGTATTTTTTTGTGACATGTTATTTTTAAAACCTTTATATTCATTGACTCTAGTGTCATGAGTACTCTTGAAATGCTTCTTGTTTGAGGTTCGGTTTTTTGTTTATCGATGCCCTTGTATTCTTCATGCATGCACGATTAAGATAGTTGATTATACAAGTGTTTTATACTCTCGAAACATATTCATATCATGTCTGTAATATATTACATTTTGTTAATTTCGTTTTCCTTCTAAACACTCCATTTATTATTTGAATGTGTGTTTTTAATATAAATATTTGTATTGTTATACTACTACTATTATTATTATTATTATTGTTATTATTATTATTAAATAAAAAAACTATATTAAAGAAAAAATAAAAATCTATATTAAAGAAAAAAACAAAAACAAAAAACAAAAATAAAAACAAAAACAAAAGGCTAGAGAGCTTCATGGCCCCCCTTCCCTCCATCCCAAGGCCCAATTAAGTTTAGGAATTCTCACCCATGAATGCTCACTCTAAATTCAAACAATATAGGCCCTCAGGCAAAAATACGTAGTTAAATTTTAAACTCTCTAATTTTATTATTGGCGTACAAACGGGTTTCATAAAAACATTTTATCAACTCTTAAAACCTCAGAGTATCCAAGTTAAATAGCTGTAGTATCAAGTTAAATCGTCAACTTTGCAAGTTTTGTAAAACATGACTTAAAGCCAACTAAGTTCGTAAATCAAATTTAGATAAATGTGAAGAGAATTCGCAATCAAGACAATAGTGGACTGAGAAATAATCATCGCATAAAAACTTGTCATTACAAAATTGTGAAAATAGCATATTTGAAGTGTTTTTTTTTTTTTTCTCTAATAAATGATGTTATTTCTAATACCATCCTTATCCCTTATCATAATTACTAAGCTTTAAAAGTTGTAAAAGCAAACCTTTAATTTAATGATTAAAAGAGAAAGTTAATGTATTAGTTAATAGGAATTAAATGTCAAATTCATCATATTGGTAGAAATTTAAAAATAGTCCTATATTAGAGCGTGCTTTTATACTTAAATGTTAAATTTGACAATGACTCATAAAGCCTTATATTGGAGGTGCTCTAAGACACTAAATAGCCCTCATCAATATATTCTCGGCATCCTTGACTGATCAACCTCAATCCCTCATGTTATCCTTGCCTAAATCTCCTGGCACATTTCTAGTTAGAATTCCACATAACTGGCAGCCTTGTCATCCCTAACCTAGATAGCCATTATTCTGGAAAATTACAAAAATCTTAAACTAGTTCTATTTGGAAGTAGACACGAGGGGATTTCATTCTTGTATACAATTAGCTGCCCTGACTTCATCTGTAACTCACGACAGTATGATAACCAAACAGGGAATACTAGTTGCATTCTCTTACTACACTACCTATTTATTACCTGAGACATAAACTCTACTATTTTATTTTTCGTTTAAGTAATAATTTATAATGTCAATAGATTCTATGTGCTAAATAATCATTGAAAAGAGTATAAAAGACGGTAAGAAAGAGAGTGTTGCTAGCACTCTATTAGCCAAATATGTTTTGCAATTAAATTGGAAAAAAGACGAGAAAAATATCTTATATTTAATATCGAGGGACCATGGACCGAAGCGTAGAGCATTACGGGGGCAAACCAACAAAAATGTTCTAATGAATGAGGTGTACAAGTATATGGTTGGTATTTGATAATCAAATGTATTTATTGTTCACGAAATTAAACACCTCCATTTCTGGTACAAAGCTTTCAATTTCCTCAGCCTCGGAAATAGTTCCCGAAGAACGTGTCACTTCATGGGGCGGTTCCAACCACATGACGTCTGCATTAACTCGTGTCTGTTTCATCTTTATTTCTTTCTCCTTTTCGCCCAAACCTCTCGTTCTCCTTTTGGTGGTGTGGTAGCTGCAAGCCAGTGAATAACAAGAAGGAAAATTCGAGGCAAGGCATCATTGATGAAAATTATAAATAATGTCATTAATTTTGTCATATTAAATTACGGGGTCAATTTTGATGGTTCTTGCATGTACATAATGTACAATAAAAATGTATACTGAGGATAAGTATTTTGTAATGAAAAAGAAAATAAGTAACTCTTAAATATTTACAAAATTCAAGGTTTATAATTAGATTTTCCCAGATACTAGAAGTATTCCCAAGCTTTTTTCTTGCAAAAGAGCTAAAAATTTTACACCCGTGACCCATAAATGTTTTGAAGATATCAACAACGTTGTATAGAATGGAAAGCGAGGTATTTGGGGAGGATTTTGGGTGAGGTTTTGAGCTCGATCCCACTTCTAAATTTTATTTTGAGAAATATTAAGCTCACAATTTTTGTCACTTTATTTGTTACTCTTTTTATCATCTTCTTGTCATATGTCCTCACATTTTTCAGGAAAATAAAACGTTATTATGTACCGTTCTTTTACAGTTTATTACAAATTTCCCAAGTATTTTTAAACGTGATAACAAGTTTTAATTTTTTGTTTTTTACAAGTTTCCAAGACAAGAAAGTTATATTGTCGTCCAACTTTTTTATGAGAAGTCTTCCAGATTTTTGTAAAACAAACCAAAGGCTAAAAAAAAAAAAAAAAATCGTTGTAGATGGCATAACTAAAAGATCTGCAATGATAGATTAGTCAGAAGCGCTTCCTTCACATTTTTTTTTTTTTGGGTTGAATCCTCCACTTTTCTTTTTTTTTTTTTTTTGGAATCCTCCACTTATTTTAAAAAGCTTTTTTTTTTTTAAGACAATTTTAAGCAACAAGGAAAATATCCAATTTAAAATAATGATTTTATTTTATTTTTCTTGCTCATGAACGATTACTAATTGATTGTTTCACGTTTAAAAAATATTGTTTAGGTTTTTTAAGGTACTGAATTCTATACATGCACCGCACAAGAGGAAAAAAATCAAAAGGATAAAAACAAAAACATTATATATAATATCGTGAAATTGAAGAATAGTAAATTTGTAATAAATTGTACAAAAATGCTTTCAATCAAAGTTTTATTTTCTTAAAAAATGGGAGTATATATGGCAAGAAAAAATATAGAGAGTAACCAAAAAAAATGACTAACATTTTTTTTCATTTTTATTTATTACACATGCTTTAAAATGTGTTGTTTAAACAAAATAATGCCCTCAACAAATTCAAAATTAACTAAAATTTAAATAAAATACATTTTAAAATTTGAATTTTGATTTATTTCATTTAAAAATTTTAGATAAATAAAAAAATAAAACATTATTGTCCTCCTACTCTCCTATACTATTATAAGTTGAGGTAAAATCAACTGCTTTACCTCCTATGTCAACACCACCAATTGCCATTCCTCCAACAACAACCACAATACCTAGTGGGCACTATAAAAAATTGATAATTTTTATTGCCATGTAGTAAAGCCATTCGTGTTCAACAATGCAAGAGCAACTTATTAGCACCTAGTAAACAAGATGTTTTCTCGGCAAATCCACAAGACCATAGGACTGTATGTGAACGACATGTTTGTAAAGTCCGTCCGAGCAGGTGGCCTATTGCCAATGTCCGTGAATGCTTCGACATACTCCGAGAATATTGAATGAAGCTCAACCTAGACAATTGTATATTTGGAGTGGAGTTCGAGAAGTTCCTCAGATTCATAGTCAACCATAGAGGAATAAAGGTAAATCCTATGAAAGCCCAGGCTATAATCGACATGCATTCCCCTGGAACAGTCAAAGAAGTCTGAAAGCTCATCAAAATAATTGTTGCCCTATCATGGTTTGTCTCTCGATCCACTGACAAGTGCCATTCTTTGTTCTAGTGCTCAATGGGAGGTTTGAGTAAAGTAGAGAGTGTAAAGAGGTCTTTTAAAACCTCAAGAGGTATCTAACAACGCCTCTGCTCCTATTAAAACCTTTACTGGAAGAATACTCTACGCTTATTTGGCAGTATCTAGAAAGGCAGTTAGCTCGGTCCTCATCTAAGAAGAAGACAAGATTCAAAAGCCTGTCTATTACATCTGGAAAGCTTGCTAAGGAATGGAAGAGAAGCACCTACCATTGGAGAAACGGGGCCCAAAATAAAAACACTTACCAAATGGGCCCAACTTTTTAAAGTTTGAAGAATAGTCATCCGTCACTTTCAACATAATAAGTCATTCACAAAGCTTTCTCTTCTCCTTTCTTGATAACATGTGCTTTGCCGAAGGTAAGTAAATGCAGTTCCCTTTTTTCTCTAGAAACAAATTAGGTGCAATCTCCATCTCTATGAGATCCAATTGTGCTTTTTCACCATCTTTGGTCTTGCATAGAATGTCAAACAACATGCCGACTATTGATTCATAAATGTTTTTCTCAATATACATAACATCTAAGCAACGATGAATGAAAAATGTCTTCTAATACAGAAGTTCGTAGAAGATTGTTCTCTTCTTCTAAGGTCCATCTATTTCTGGCCCATCCTTGCTTCACTTTCTCTTTCTGAGTACTATTTCAATGGTCTTTATTATTTCAAATACTCGTTCCCCCGTCAAAGGCCAAGAAGGATCTCTTTCTTTGATGTTACCATCAAAAGCTTTCCATTGTTTGCGGTAACGATGATCTTTAGCAACAATTTTCTATGGCCAAGAAAAACGGTTTTCTTACCATTCTTTAATAGTTTGTGAGACATTTCACTGACACAAATAGGACAACTAATAGAACTCTTTACCAAATAACCAGATAAATTTTCATATACGGGGAAGTCAGTAATTGTCCATATCAACATTGCACAAAGTGTAAACTTCTTTTCTTGATAAGCATCTCTAACTTCAATAGCATTTTCTTAAAAGCTCTTTAGGTCATTGATTGAAGGAGCCAAGTACACGTCAATATCACTCCCCGGTTGTTGAGGACCTAGAATCAATAGAGTCAATATCAAAGACTTCCACTTCATGCACATTTTTGCAGAGAGATTATAGTTGAGAACTATTACTAGCCAAGTGCTATGTCTACTACTCTTGTTCGCATGTGGGTTCATTCCATCCGTTGATAAACCAAGATACAGATTTCTCAATTTTGTACTAAACTCGGAATTATCGGCATCAAAAGTCTTCCATTGTGGTGAATCTGTCAAATGTATAAGCATATCATTGTCGATCCGTTTGTCATGAAGCCAAGTTAAATTCTTGGCATGTTCTGCGTTTCCAAGTAAACGCCTCAAATGTGGTACTAATGGAATATATAACAATACCTTTGTTGGCACTTCTTTCTTACCATTAGATGGCTCATTCCCTTTCTTCCACCTTGAATCTTTACAAACAGGTAATTATTCAAGTCCTCATATTCCTTCCTTTATAAGCATATATTTTCTCATACTCTATTCCCATAGTGCTTAAAGTCTTCTTAGCCTCATACATACTACTTGATAATTTATTATCGTTTGGTAGAAGTCTTCATTGAAATTGTAAAAGATTTGTGAAATTAGAATTTGACCACCAACCCTAGGCCTTCAAATTCCATGATCCAAATAAAGTAGAAAATTTTATGAAATTTATACACCCCTCATACACATGTCTCGACATCATATGTTATTGTCTCAAATAAATTTGGATGGTGAAAAAAGTATGTTCTTTCAAATCATTCACCATATCAACCATTTTGTCATGATCACCTATATTATCCTTCACAATAGATTTATTTTCTTTACTATCTAAAGTTGGACTAAAAATAGACTCACCATGAAAATTCCAAGATTGGTAACTACCTATAATCCATTTTTCAAATAAATGCCCTCTAACAATTTGAATAGAATGAGATCTATGTTTTCCATATTGAATATAACGACAACAAATTTTATCACTTTGTGCATGAGTTTTGTAAATAACAAAAATTCTTTCACATTATTCGCATATTGTTTAGTCAAACTATGATTCCACATCTATTTTTTATCCATTGCACAAGTCTTTAATCAAAATATGCAACTCAATTACAAACAATTTCATATTAATTAATCTTCTTATTTGAATCATACCATAAATTCACAAATTTCATAGATTAATCATACCCATCAATTTTAATATAGCTAATCATACTCAAAAATCCACAAATTAAACATGACCCATCATATTCAGATATATAATAATACTCCTAAATCTGTAATTTTCACAAATTGATCATACATATAAATTAAGCATACTAAAAAATCTACAAATAAATCAAACGCGTCATATCCACGTAACTAATCATATCCATATGTCCAAAAATCTTTGTCAATTATACTTATTGATCTATAAATTAATCATACTCATCGTATTTAAATAACTAATCATATTCACAAATTTACAAACCAAAAATATGATCAATAATATCAAAAACTACAAACATCTAATCAATCACTTACAAAAAAGGAGACAAAGAAGGATGGAGACAGAGAGAAATGACGAGAGCAGTTTTTGGATGTTTGGGGTATGTTTTGGAAAGCTAAGTTCGCATTATGCTTTTGATTATCTAGTTGAATGATAGGTTATAATGGGACCTTACATGTTAGTTTTTACCAAAAAGCATTATGTAAGGTGTTAAAAAAACCCTAGTCTTACACGACGGTCTCTGTTGGAGACCCCGTTCACTACTTTGACAGTTTTTGTGTTTTTGCATACTCAACAAGTGTTTTTCTTGCCTTAATATGACGGTTTTTATGAAAACGTCGTTAAATGAGCACAGTGTATTTTGCAATTTCTAGTAGTGTATGGTCATTTATTTTTAAAACTAGCCATTTGTCTCTACATCCCTTTTATTTCTCTTGTCTTTTTTTTTCAACCAAAGGAATTTTTTCCCTTAAGAAACAAAACAATAGAAAAAGGGAGAGGCATTGCTCAAGTGTGCCAAAAATAACGACAATGGTGGTGGTTTTTCGTCTATGGAGGCATTGTCTTGAGATTTGGAGACGAGCATCTTGGTGGAGGGCTAGGGGATCTACATGCGATTGAGATGGTGGCACTATCATTGGTAATGAATAATGAATGATAACCGCATCATTGGCGGTGGAAATCATCTTGTCTATCCTCTTGGGACCAAATCTAGTGTAGACGGCACACCAGCAATAGTGCGGGTGGCAAAATGTTAAAATGACGGATGTCCTCCTTGTGTTGTTATCGACTGTAACGTATTGAAATTAATTAAGTGATATTAGTGTGTTAAATGATGGATTAGTGTAATGTAATAAATGTTTTAAACTTAATTTGATCATTTTGTGAAGTTTTCAAATTAAGGTTGTTTTTGAATATTTTAATGATTTTTAAGTACTCTTAATTGTTTTAATTGTTATTTTGAATATTTGGAACAAAATAATTTGTCAAATGTCAAAAAATGCCCATTTTACAAAACCGTGGACAGCACATGGTTTTCACACAGTGAAACCGCCCACTTTTCTCTCTATTTATTTCCCCCTCTCTCTCCCTCACATGCTCGCTCTCTCTCTCTTCCCCTTTCTCTCATGCTCATCTCTCTCTCTCTCCCTCTGCCTCTCTTTCTCTCTCCTCTTCTCTAAAAAATTTTTGAATCAAAATCAAGCCCAAGCTTCGGATTAGTGGATTGGAGGCTTAGGAACGCGATTTAACAACCACAAACACGATTAAAGCTTCGATTTAAGGTTAATTTTTAAATTTTCAAAAACTTTTTTAATTTTTTAATTTTTCCTGCATTTTGAAATCTAAGCTTATTTGAACTTAGAAAACCTTCAATCTAAGTTAGAGAAACTTAAAACAACTAGAATCTAAGCTTTGTTTGGTCAAAAACGAATTTGAATCAAGATTTTCTATTTTTCTCCATTTTTCTCTATTTTCAGAATTTTTCAAAATCTTTATCCAAATCTTGTTTAAATTGGTTCAAAGGTGTTTTATAATGTTTTCCTATCAACTATTGACATTTCCCATGCTTGAGAAATGAGAAAAACAGGTTAAAATAAAGATTTGGACACGGAGAGGCCGAGAACCCGTGCCTGAAAATTTCTAGAATTTTCTAGTTTGGCAGGCCAAACTTTATGTTCGGCAAGCCGAACTTCATGTTTAGCAGGCCAGATTCATACGACTGGTAGGCCGAACCTAGAAAAGTTTGACCAACCAGACTTGGTTTTCCGACAGGCCGAACCAGGGTGACCGGCAGGCCGACCAAGCATATTAAAATTTTGTTATTTTTTATCCGTTTTTACTGTTTTGAACCCCAATTAAGATTTTAACGTTATAATATGATTTTATAAACTTAAATGGCACACTAGGACACCATGAGAAAATTTTGTAACATAGGATATCTCAAGCTAGATACTGATAGACTTAGTTTCTATTTAAGGTAGTTTGTAGATCCGTGGAGCTAACGTATAACGGATAAGGATTACGGTGTAGGATATCGACACGGGTATCGAGGTAGGACTTTTACCCCTTTCTTGGTAACCTAGTTTTTGAAGAAATGATTTTGGCCTAAAAAGGATTTTCATTAAAATATTTCCAATGATGGTTTGAAAAAGGATTTCATTGATTGTTTTTATAACCAGTAGACTGAGGTGAACTTTCATAATAAATCTCATAATGAATGTAAATGACAATACTTGGTAAAAAAAAAAAAGGAGATTTCTAATAATTATAGACAATATATATATAAGGGCATGATGCCATATCAGAGATCGGGTCGTGTAGAGTGCGACCTTGGAGACAGGTCCTGAACTCAGTTGGGCCACTACGATGATGTTGTACATACGGTTTGCCCAGGAAACAGAAAATGATATTTTTTTTGGTCGACCAATAAATTTTTTTGGTAAGATAAATTTTCATTGAATATTTATTTATTTATTCAAGTTCATTTTCTAAATACTTACTTGGGTATTGGAATTTTCCTTTTAAAATTAAATGTTTCAAAATATAGTCCTACTAAGCCTTTCGCTCACATTTTATTTGTTTTAAACCTTTTCCCCCTCTAGGTGGTTTCAGCTTAGGATTAGAGAAGAGTCCACAGATAGGAAATTTGAGCAGTAAAAGAACCCAGTAGGTTATTTAAATTATAAAATCAAGGCATGTATAACATCAACTTTCTTTTTCTTCATTTTGAACTGTGGTTGTAAATTAATATTGTCAGTACTATGTGTGTACACAAAATGTGCGTCAGTGGGACCCATTCTCATTTCACTTTATCTCTTTATTACTTTCTTGCTATTTACTTTGTTATTCTTATTTGCTTAATTAATATAAATGCTTGCTTTAAAAAGGTTTTAAATTGTCATATTTTTCATAATTAATTAATTTCTTTAGCCTGTGTTTAATTAAAATTTTACTTAATTAACTAAATTAAACCTCTACTTCACCTCTTGAACTCCGGGGCGTGACATTGACATAGGACGTTTTTAGGAGGATCAAGCTTAGAGTTGTTGCCATGGATGAGGAACAAGAAAGAAAAGAGTTTGGTCAAAAAGAAGAAGAAGGGTTTCAGTTTCCGATATAAGCCCTAGACAGAGAGGAATTTGTACTTTGACCCTTTTTTTTCATATACAAGCTTAACTTTTTGTACCTTTAAGTAGAAAATCCAATGGTCAAAAGACAGTCTACGGGTGGGGAAAAAAAGCGTAATAAAGTTTTGCGTGTACATTAGAAATGTGCATGGAAGAGGATGGGAAACTTATGCGTTTGCTTTCCTATATGTGGGATTAGGACTGATTTTTCGCCGTATAACATTTAATACACAAACATTAATAGATTCAACATTTATCTGTTTTCTTTCTAGAGGGTTCTCAAAAAGTCAGACTTGAGCTGTTGTAAAAAAAAAAAATGTCAGACCGGAACTACCACGCAAACTTGTTCGGGATTGAGCTTATGAAGGTATTCATTATTGGATTTTTCAAAAGACGTTGTGGACCCTTTTAACATCAATGTCCCACATGCTGTTATAGGACAGATATCTACGGTTGTCTCAAAAAGAATATATGTCTATATATATATGTATGTATGTAAGAACTAATGTATATTGTAATTTTACAATCAGTTCACATATCCTAAATTCATGCTATTGATGAGTTTCATTATATTTTGATCATATACGCAATATATAGTAATTTTCCATTCACTTTTATGATTTTTTTGTTCTATGATTTTCTTACTTCTAACATTAAGGTATTGATAAAGTGCTTACTTGCACATAACCGGAGTGGATAGAATTCAGAAGGGGAAGGAATATTCAGAATGAGATATCGGAGTAAAAATAAGTTGTTTCTTTAGTTACAAAATTATGGAATTGGAGTAACTCCAAATCCTATTCATAGTTTACTTAAACCAAAATCAGCAAATTGCAAAATTACATGCTAGAACAACAAACGACAAATATAATTTGTGTAACTTTTTAGAAAAACAAAAATTATCAAATTTTGAACTAATTAAGTAAGAAATTTAAAATAAATTCTCAAAAATTAAAATACTTTATTAGTCTCAACAAAAAGATGACATTTATTGTAGTGCTTTCTTTCAATAAAAATAAAGGACATTTTTATTGTGATAAAGAAATAATAATCAGGCTAATATTATAATTTTATTTCAATAAAACAATAAAGATAGGTTACCATTGTATTTTTATATTTTATTCTTAGATCAATGTTTAAATAAACTAAGGATAAGATGGAAATTTAACATTACTATCACTGTGGGAGTGCCAACGTAGAGAAGTGTGGGAGTGTCAATTTCATTTTCTTTATCTAAAATTTGTGTTGTGTTGTACCCACCAATTCTGCTCTCATTTCAGAAAAAAAAAAAAAAAAAAGAAAGAAAAAAAGAAAAAGAAAAAGAAGAGGAGCAAATAACTTGAGATTGACTCCTGCTTTCGACTCTCATGATTCCCCATTAATTGAGTTTAAACTCTCCTTTTTCCGACTATATTGACATAATTGTCATGATTTATATTTAACAAATTTCCTAACAAGCCTATGCTTGTTATCCATAACAATAACTTTTGGATCTTAAAATTAAATGTTTAATTTATAAATATTTAAAACTCATCAACAAGTATCAGTTTATACTTCAACAACCAGGTCGCTTTCTTATTAAAAGATACATAATAAGGCAAGAATATTGTGTGCCACAAATCCGTCCCATGGTAACATGAATAGTACTAGAAGAAAAAAACGTCCAACTACTTCCTAACTCCAAAAAAGTTTCAGGGCCAACTAAGCTCTCATTTATTTCCTACTCTTTTTTGGGATACATATAAGTAAGTCCTCTAACAGCCAGCCTAGCACAAGCTATCTAGCTAAACGTGCAATTCTACTAGCAACGTTATCAAAGAAATTGAGGGAAACAAAATGGCAAAGGCAAACATATTTATCAGCTCAATGTGGATCCTTGCAATTCAGTTACTAATAATGGTATGCAAAAGTGGTGCAAAAGTGCCAGCAATAATTGTGTTTGGAGACTCAACGGTGGACGCTGGCAACAACAACCAAATCCCCACCATTGCCAGGAGCAATTTTGAGCCTTATGGCCGTGATTTCGCAGGCGGAAAGCCAACCGGGAGGTTCTCGAATGGCCGGATACCAACCGACTTCATCTCCGAGGCATTCGGGTTGAAACCAACTATTCCTGCTTACTTGGACCCTGCTTATAACATTTCGGATTTTGCCACTGGAGTCTCTTTTGCTTCTGCTGGGACTGGCTATGATAATGCAACTTCGTCTGTGCTAGTAAGTAAATATATCCTAAATGAGATTAAGCTTTCATTTTCTCTTTTTTCACACTTTACCTTGTATGTAAGTTCTTGTAGTTTTTACGCCTATAATAATTAATATATTGATATCACAATTTTTCTACCTCAACAGTCCATTGTAACTTGCGCATTTCACGTACTTTCAAAAATAACACTAAACCATAATACTGTCAGCGGACTCATATTTTTTTTTGAACAATCATTTTTATTCTTATAGGTTAAAACCTTCTTACTTATAAAATTGTAATTCCTAGTATAGCATGTAATATATTTTTTAGACCAGGTCCTGCTGTTTTGTTAGTAATAGGGTTATAATCTCATTAGTTAAATAAGATTGCTCTTTTTTCTCTCTCTCCTAGGTGTGGTTGTGATCAATACATCTATTTCTCTCTCTCTCAAGAAATTGTGCGTACACAGTTTTAAATACGAACACTTGCAATTGATACCACTTGGCTAATGATATATTGAGACAGATTATAAGCTAATGTAGGGCCTTTTATCCTTCTATGTTTCACTGATTTACACATCAAAAATTATATTAGCACCACACGCATTTACCAAAACCTAATCACTTGGCAAGTACGCACCAAACGATATTCTGGCCTCACAATTTTCCCATCTAATTATAAATTATAAATTCAATGAACAAAAACACTTTATGATAACTATTTACCGAATTGTTCCATCTAATTATGTTGTTTTATTTTTCTACTTAATTAATTTCTTGAAGGATGTGATACCACTATGGAAGGAGTTGGAGTACTACAAGGAATACCAAAAGAAACTAAAAGCCTATCTTGGAGAAGAAAAGGCAAACGAGAGAATAAGCGAGGCTCTACACATGACGAGCATGGGAACCAACGACTTCCTAGAGAACTACTACGCATTCCCCGGCAGATCATCGCGATACACTATCGAGGAGTACAAAGAATTTCTGGTCGGAATCGCCAAGAATTTCATCAAGGAACTTTACGGTCTTGGGGCTCGGAAAATCTCCCTTGGAGGGCTACCTCCCATGGGGTGCTTGCCCTTGGAAAGGACTGCCAATTTCTTTGGTCGCAATGGCTGTGTGGCGAGGTATAACGTTCTCGCTGTTGAGTTCAATGGAAAATTGGACAAGTTGACTGCAAGCCTTAACAAGGAGCTCTCCGGGATCAAAGTGGTGTTCTCAAACCCCTACGATGTTCTCTTGAATATCATAAGACGACCTTCTTCCTTTGGTAAGCCATATTAATTCATAAATATTACATTTTTTAAAAAAAATAGTAATTAATTAAATGCTATAATATGACGAGAAAAATAGTTTTTTTTAAGGTGGAAAATTTTCAATATATTGAGAACCTTAAGAAATAGTTAGTATAATTTCATTTGTTACAATTAATAATCAGTTCCACTACTACACTTAATTAGTGTTTAAGAAATTTTTCACTATAGTATAATAGTTAATGAAAACAATCACATATGCAAGACCTTAGATATCTTATCTTTTTTCATGTGACTGTTAATTTCACTGATATTAGATGTTACATTATTGGTGCTAATTAGTAGCATTATTTGACTAACTAATTAACAGTCTAGCAAGAGCATATATAACCATATACGTGCCTATCTGTTATTGGTCCATTTATGTTGTCAATTTTGAGAGTTTGCTCTAATCAAGATTTGGCCGAGTAGTGGGCCATACCCTGTTTAGTGACATGGATATGTCGAGTTTTCAATGTTGTCATGTTCTTTTTCAATTGTTTAAATATGATATTTCCTTGTAAGCTAACCAGACGAGGGTGACTTTCCATTTTCTTAAATTGGGCATTTAAGTTTTCACATTATTGAGCTGAACTTAGCGAGTACGTTGACAGTTGGGGTGTTAGGAGGTGGTTATTTATTTCTGACTTCTCGAAATGTCTGAGAAATACACTCCCCTTGTTCTAGGGAATTCAATAAAGTCCTGCTAGGAAAATCAACTAACATAGGACACATGTCTTCTAGCTGTTAACTGCAGTAAGTAAGTTCACGGTGTAAATTATGACCCGTTTGTTTTGTTTTTAAAATTTTTTGTAAATATTTTCATATTCTTTTTGAGATAAAAATTTTAAAAACACTCTCAGCACAATTTCAAAAAAATCTTATTTTTTAAAACAAAAATATTTTCACCTATTTTGAAAACAATATCAAATAGCCCCATTATTTCTAACTTCTTTTCAGTATAATAATTTTTTAAACCACTATCATTTGAAAACGAAATATCATTTTTTACCCTTTATTAAAAATATTAGCGTTAGTCTAATATATAGTATAATTTTTAAACCATATCCTACTGTTTTATTAGTAACAAGGTTATAATCCTAATATGATTAAATAGAATTGCTCTTTAAGAGGCTATGATATCTCACTTTCTTGTTATTATTTTATTTATGATCTATGATGTATCGTACAATATATAATCTTAGCAGTTGGAATCCATCAAAATAATAATAATAATAATAATAATAATAATAATAATAATAATCTTAGCCGTTGGATATGCATAAACTACTATATGAACCGTTAAAATACTTTCTTTTGGTAGCTAACAATTTTAGTTTCAATAGCCGGAAAAAATTAGTTAGCGGAAAAAAAAGCTGGAAAAAAAAAATCTATGGGCTACAAAGAAAGGGCATAGAATTGATGGATAGATTAAGAAGGAAAGGAATTTGACGTACGGATAGATTTGAAATCCTTAATGTTTCTTAAGAGCGATAGAGAGTTGAAAAGATAGATATAGCTATATTTAGTCTAATTTACTATGTATATGTTATTTATTTTACTATTTGTTAAGAACTTTTTTTGGAAGGTAAGGTCATTTTTGCTTTATTTTATGGGTTATTTCACTAATGGAATGATTGCCAAACATGAAACTCACGTCCTCCGTTTCACATCTTTGCTTCCTCCTCTCCTCCTTTCAATCAAACAATGAATTGACTTAGTTGTTCATCTCTCTTTCTCTACTTTGTCTCCCCTTCCATCTCCCCCTCTAACCAAGACAACTCTAATTCTAGACTCTATTTTTTCTTTAGGTAAATCTCCTAGACTCTAATTGTTGTACCTTTAGAAAACTTACTTGGGGCAGTAATTTTATCCTAATACTAGACAGGGACATGTTTTCTTTTTGGTGATCTTATAGTTATCAGTTATGACAATATCGCTCTAGAAAATTTGAAAAGTACATTTTGCGTCCACTTTAGGAGAAACTTTGTGATATTATAAGAAAAAAATATTATGAATAAGCGTAACCCTAAATTGTCACATCTTTATTAAATTTTGTTAAAATACTTTTTAAATACTTTTATTAAACTATTATGTATATTTTTTTAATTTGATTTCTCTTTAATGTGAGTTAACATTTAGAATTCTTTATTACTATTAAAATTTTTTCATGTCTTGTAACAAATTTGGGAAGTGTGGTTTTAAATCAATGTTGGTTAAAAATATTATAGTATATGAAATCTTTATATTATAGCTCATTTTTCTTGATATTGTAGTAAATGGGAGCTTTATTCTATAGCAACTAAAAGTTTTAATTGTTATTGAAATTTCTAAACACACAATAAATTTTATGCTATTAATTTATATTTTTAATATAAAAAGAGAAAATTTTATTCTATTATATATATATTCTCAGGAAATATATAGGACATAATTCTATAAATCGTCAGATTGTTGTTGACTCTCATTTGATTAATACTCTTGTTGATTAAATCTAATACAATCATGATGCAATCGGACAGCTTACATCCCGTCTATCGATATGGTCTTCTTTCATAATCTAGCTAGCTCAACAACTAATATAACTGTAATATGTATATTGATATGTACACATCATTACAGAAAAGTATATATAAAATTTCCGAGTAGTATAACAATTTGGACCACTAATATTATGGACATATTAGTAAAAAAATCTTTTTCATTCTATCGGTTAAAATCTTGTTACTTACAAAATAATGGGTATCATACTTTTTAGACTAGGACTTATTGTTTTGTGAGCAGCGATGTTTTAACCCTATGAAGGTTAAATAGGAGTGCACACAATGTAAATAATAATAATGATAATAATAATAATAGTATCATTATTATTGTGGACTTATATCATAGGACTTAAATTTTGTGATTGACAGGATTCGAGGTCGCCTCAGTTGCTTGTTGTGCGACTGGAATGTTCGAGATGGGTTATGCATGCAACCGAAACAACATGTTCTCCTGCACAGATGCGAACAAGTATGTTTTTTGGGATTCTTTCCATCCCACGGAGAAAACAAGTCATATCATCGCGGAGTATCTTGTCAAGAATGCTCTCGCTGGGTTTCTTTAAATATTAGTGGTCATGAGGCCCTCATCTTCAGCTTAATTGCAGCTAGCGTTATGTTTTATTGTGCAACTGTCGCACCACATTATATTAATTATATGTACGTCTCGGATGTCGGATTATCTTATGTACTCGCGAACAAAGCTAGCTAGCTTGTCTTCCTACATCTATTCGTAGAGCTTTGCTTATAGGTTGCTATCCCTATGTATTATGTTTATGAAATTCATGTGTGATATTCCATGTGCTATTTAATGGTGTATGATCTTAGCTAGAATGAAATTCAAGTTATTCGGCCATTTCAGATTTTGCTTTGGTGAAACATTAATCCTTTATACGTGGTGATTATCAGTCTGACAGTTAATGTACTAGTACTAGCACTCTGACAATTATCCATAGAATTAATAGAGATTAATGTACATCCTAGCCACTGTTAGGACCCTGTATATATTTGAAATGTGGCTAAGGTAGCGGATGTGGCTAGGGGAGAAATAAGAAAATTTAGTCCGGAGGGACGTAATGTATACTAACATTGTCGAAAAAAAATTAAATAAAAAAGATATAAAATATTAGAGATAAAACATAATTTTAGTGGGATGGAATATAATTTTAGGGGAGATAGAATCTAATTTTTATAAACAGAATATAATTTTAGGGGAGACAGAATCTCATTTTTATAAAACTTTACAAACAATATTGAAAGGAAAAAAAAAGTTCAAGGGGGTTGCCATCCACCCTAATCCATGTGTAGCTTCGCCCCTAGATATAGTGTCCCTTAGATGGCTGATGGATGTGCCCACTTATCCATAGAAGCTACCAACTGTGGAGTCGGATCTTTAGGAAGACTTCCAACCATAAGTGTAGCTACGTGTCACGGCCTTACTTTTTCCACACGCGACCATGTGGCTTTAGGAATTTCGATGCTAAGTCAGCCTTGAATTCTCCCGAACTCACAAGGCAAGGCAAGAATGATGATAGTTAAATAAGAACACTTGAGAGAAAATTGAGGATATGAAGCACAAAGTAAGCTTCGATTAGAGTGTGGAAACTTTACAAACTTTGATAGATTGGTTACAAATGAGGGAGTCTTTCCTTATTTATAGGCCATTGGCCTTCTAAGGAAAATCTAGGTTTCTATGGAACATAAGTTGTCCTAGAACATTCTAGCATGTTTGCTATTACATACATGACCTAGAATATTCTAGAGTATTCTACAACATCCTAGTATGTTACATGTATCTCAAGTGTTCTAGAAAGTTTCAAAGTTCTCTAAGGTCTTCCAAAGAGTTCTAGAATCTTCCAAAGAGTTCTAGATGTTTCCTGAATATTCTGGACCTATGTTGAATCTTCTAGAATATTATAGAACCTTTTAGAATGTTATGAAAGCTTTTAGAATGTTATGGAACATTCTAGAAACTCTATGACTCTACCTCCTTGCCTTGATTTCTCTAAGATGTTCTAGAGTATTCTAATTGATTCCAACACTTAGAGAATACTCTAGAGAATCCTAGAGTCTTCATGAGCCTCCAATGGTTAGAATGGGGCAAACATTGTACGGCTTGTGACATTCTCCCCCACCTAAGCTCGCGATGCCCTCGTTGCGTCTTCTTCTTGGAATTGTCGGATTTGATCCTTGAACTGCCAAAGTGCATCCTCATGCTTCCAGCTAGCTTCACTCTCTAGCAAGTTCTTCCACTAAACTAAATACTCTTGATAGGTTGATACACCACGCCTTCGAATTAGCCTATCAGCAAGTATGCTGTTGACTTCTTTATCAAATGAAGTCACCACGGAAGTTGGGGCATGCTTTGACTCCCCTCTTGTAGGATCTTCTATATCCTCGTGATATGGGTTTAGGAGAATAACATGAAATACTGGATGAATCTTGAGCTTTAGAAGTAATTGGAGTTGGTAGGAAACCTTACCAACATGCTGAATGACAGGGAAGGGTCCTTCATATCTCCTCACCATGCCCTTGTGGACCATCATTAATGACTTGAATTGTTGGGGAAGCAATTTTACTATGACAAGGTCTCCTTCCTTGAACTCTAGTAACCTCCTTTTCTTGTCCGCCCATTTCTTCATCCTCTTTGACACCTTGTTCAAGTAGGTTTGAGCCATCTCGACATGCTCATGCCACGACTTTGCAAACTTGAATACAGTTGGACTCTTGCCTTCATAGCTTGTGACAAGTGCAAGAGGTGTCGTCAGTTGTTGTTTCGTGATTCTCTCAAAGAGACTCTTGTTTGTTGCTTCACTCCTTTAAAGATTGTAAGAGAATTGGGCCATGTTAAGCAACTTTTCCCAATCCCATTGGTTAGCACTCACATAGTGCCTCAAGTATAACTCAAGAAGTGCATTGATGCGCTCTGTTTGGCCATCACTTTGGGGGTGGAAGCTTGTAGAGAAGTTTAAATCTGAACCAAGGAGCTTGAAAAGCTTTGTCCAAAACCTTCTAGTAAAGCGAGGATCCTGGTCGCTTACAATGTTTGAAGGTACTCCCCAAAGCTTCACCACATGGCGTAGGAACAACCATGTCGTTTCTTTAGCAGTACAATCAAGAGGTGCAGGGATGAAGGTGGCATACTTGCTAAACCAATCAACTACCACAATAATGCTTCCACACCCTTCCGACTTTGGCAGAAGTGATAAAGTCCATGGAAACACTTTCCCATGACCTCTCTAGGGTTGGCAAGGGTTCAAGGAATCCACCTGGTGCTTATTGTTCAATCTTGTCTTGTTGGCATATAAGACAAGTCCTCACTAGGTCTCCACTTCATCTCACATTTGTGGCCAATAGTAACTTCTCTTCAAAAGACTAGAGTGTGCTTCAACCTAGGTGACCTGGCCACTTGGAATCATGGCACTCTTTTTATCAGCTTTCTCCAGAGATTTCCCTACTTTGGTACATAAAGTCGATGTCCCTTTATGTAGAGCAAGTCATTTGCTATATAGAAACATCTTGTCTTACCCTCTTCTACAAGGCCAGTAATGTCCCTTCCAAGAGGATCTTGTTGTAGTCCTTCCTTGATAAGGTTAAGTAAGAGGCTATCAACATGGCTGAGAGATGCCAACTCTGGTTTGTGGCTTAGATCATCTGCCACAACATTTGCCTTCCCTGGCTTATACTCTAAGGTATAATAAAACTTCGCAAGAAAATCTTGCCATCGAGCGTGCTTTGGATTCAACTTCTTTTGGGTCTAAAAGTAGCTAGTAGCAATATTATCCATCATAACAACAAACTTGGAGCCCAACAGGTAGTGTCGCCAAACCCTTAGACAATGGATGATTGCCGTCATCTCCTTCTCTTGGATCGTATAGCGATACGCTCTCATAAGCAATAGGAAGACCATCTTGCATGACCACCCCACCAATAGCGAAGTTCAAAGCATCGATGTGGACTTCATAAGGCATAAAGTGGTTAGGTAGGCTGAGAACTGGCTCTTCGTAAATGGCCTTTTTCAGATCCTTAAAGGCATGTTAGTATTCTATACTCCACTCCCAAGTCTGTTTCTTCTTAAGGAGATCTATCAAAGGAGCTGCTCTTGCTGAGTAGCCCTTGATGAAGCAACAATAGAAGTTCACAAGTCCAAGAAAGGACCTTAACTCATGCACTTTTATGGGTGGTTCCCAATCTTGTATAGCTTGTACCTTTAAATCCTTCATCATGGGTTTTCCATACTTTATCTTATGCCCTATGAACATTACTTCTTCTTGGCCAAAGGAGCATTTTTTTTCTTGATATATAGCCCATTTTCTGTTAGGACGTGGAACACTTTTCTCAAGTGTCGCAAGTGTTCCTCTAAAGTTTGGCTATATATCACAATACCATCCAAATATACTACTACGAATTGATCAAGATAAGGATGGAAAAGCTTGTTGATCAAGGTGCAAAAAATGGTAGGTGCATTGGTAAGTCCAAAAGGCATGACCAAGAATTCATAAGCGTCATACCTTGTGACGCACGTCAACTTGGACTCATCTCCTTGCGCGATCCAAACTTCATAGTACCCTGAACAAAGATCCAACTTGGAGAAGTACCAAGCATGGCCAAGTTGATCAAAGAGATCTGCTATGAGGGGAATGGGATACTCGTTCTTTATAGTGACTTTGTTAAGAGCACTATAGTCAATGCACATACAAAGAGAACCATCTTTCTTCTTTTGGAAAAGAACTGGTGCGCCGTAAGGAGCTTTGGAAGGCCGAATGAACCCCCCATCTAGCAAGTCCTTTAGTTGCATCCTTAGCTCTGCCAATTCTGGTGGTGCCATCTCATATGGGCTCATGGCTGGTGGCTTTGTTCCTGGCTCCAACTAAATTTGATGATCCACCTCTTGCCTTGGTGGCAATCGTTTGGACAATTCCTCAGGCATGACATCCTTGAACTCATTAAGAACATCTCGTACCTCCTTCAGCATGGTGGATTGAGTAGATGATTCTTCATTGTTGTACTCCTTGAGAATAGCTAAGTAGCTAACCTCCTCCTTCCTCAAGCCCTTCTTGAATTGCATAGCAGACAGCATCTTGGACTGCGTCTTGGTAGACCTAACTGTAGGTACCATATAAGTCTTTTTGCTGTCTATTATGCACATGGTGTAGGCAAATGGAACTGGGAAAGCCTTAACTTGATCGAGAGACTCCATACCAAGAATAACTTTGAAGTCGTCCTTAGGTACCACAGATAAAACCAAATAACCTACCCATGCCCTGAGGGTGGTCTTTATGCCTTGGGCTATGCCTTGAATAGGCTTGGTCGATGAGTTAACGGCTTTGATGGAGCCTCCTCCACCAACTACCTTAAGGGTTAACCTTTGGGCTTCTTCAATAAAGATAAAGTTATAAGACGCACCTGTGTCGATCAAGGCCTTGGTGTCCTTCCCTATGATGTTAGTATCCACGAATAGTAATCCCTTGGCTTGAGTCTTTGGAGTACTCTGAATAACATTCAAGATTTGCATAGAGCCGACATGAGCACTCTTTTTATTACCTTCTATCCCTTGTTCTTCAAAGGATGCAGTCATGGCATTAAAGGCCTTTCTCTTAGGACAATCACGAATCCAATAAGGGCCGTCATATAAGAAGCAATTGTTTTTGGGTCTAGAATTGTCTTGACCCTCCTTTTGCTTCCTTATATCCTTCTGTTTGGATGAGGCATTGTCCTTGCCTTCCTCTTTGTGGTAGTTCTTTGAGTGTTCTCCCCAACCTTTGTTGGTGTATCCTTTCTTCTCTGTGGACTTGGACTCCTTCTGGCTCAAGTAATCGATCAAGCTCTCAACAACCGCAATGGCTAAAGCAAGGTCTTGTACACCACGACGCCTAAGCTCGGTCATTGCCCATGGTTGTAGCCTATCCATAAAGAGGAAAAGGGAGTCTTTGTTGGACATATCCAGAATCTCCAAAATGAGATTAGTGAAATCCTTCACATAGTTCGAATACTACTCGATTGTTTAAGCCTTTGCAAGCGACCACGTGCTTCTTCCTCGGCATTCTCCAGATAGAATTGTCTTTTAAATTCATTTTTAAAGGCATCAAAGGTGGTGATGGTGCACGTACCTTGCTTGATGTCCTCTTGCCTTCTTCACTGCCATAACATGGTAGTGTCCGTGAGGTATAAAGTGGCAGATTGGATCTTGGCAGCATCTAGTACAATGCATGTAGCGCCAAAGTATTGCTCCAATCCTCAAAGAAAGTTGTCTACCTCTCGAGCATTATGCGTGCCTTAAAGCTCTTAGGTTTTAGCACATTAATCTTGCGTGCCTCTATGGTAGGTGTGATAGGACCGATTGCAATTGCTCGCTTGCACGATTCAAGGTCAGCATATGCTTCTTCCAACTAGATAAGCATGATATTGATCTCCCTCTGGTACACATCTCGAACACGAGTGACCTCCATCGAGAGCTCTTCCCGAAGCTCCCGAATGTCCTTTCTTGACTCTTTTGGCCTGCCAAGGGACTCACACACGGCCCCATGGAGTTTGGCATCCTCTGCCTCTAGACCGTCCGATTGTTGGTCTATGTCCTCCATCCATGCATCCCAAGCACTCACGCTATCCTCCACCTGAGTTAAGCGTGCATCAAAGCTAGAAACCATGTCCTTGGACTTCCCTTGTGGCTTTAGTGTTGTGGGATCGAGTTGCAGTTCATGACCCCGCCCTTGTTCTGATGTCTCCACATTTGTAGTGTCCATTCCTACACCTGCTTTTGTTTTTGTCATGGCTAAACTGAGGCTCTAATACCAACTGTCATGACCTTACTTTTTCCACACGCGACCATGTGGCTTTAGGAATTTCGATGCTAAGTCAGCCTTGAATTCTCCCGAACTCACAAGGCAAGGCAAGAATGATGATAGTTAAATAAGAACACTTGAGAGAAAATTGAGGATATGAAGCACAAAGTAAGCTTCTATTAGAGTGTGGAAACTTTACAAACTTTGATAGATTGGTTACAAATGAGGGAGTCTTTCCTTATTTATAGGCCATTGGCCTTCTAAGGAAAACCTAGGTTTCTGTAGAACATAAGTTGTCCTAGAACATTCTAGCATGTTTGCAATTACATACATGACCTAGAATATTCTAGAGTATTCTACAACACCCTAGTATGTTACATGTATCTCAAGTGTTCTAGAAAGTTCCAGAGTTCTCTAGGGTCTTCCAAAGAGTTCCAAAATCTTTAAGAGAGTTTTGGATGTTTCTTGAGTATTTTGGACTCATGTGGAATCTTTTAGAATATTATGAAACCTTCTAGAATGTCATGAAAGCTTTTAGAATGTTACGGAATATTCTAGAAACTCTATGACTCTACCTCCTTGTCTTAATTTCTCTAGGATGTTCTAGAGTATTCTAATTGATTCCAACACTTAGAGAATACTCTAGAGAATCCTAGAGTCTTCATGAGCCTCCAATGGTTAGTATGGGGCAACAATTGTATGGCTTGTGACATAGGGCTCAAAGAGACCAAATATTATAGCCCTAGGACCCTCTTTATTTGAAACATGCACCACGAATCCCAAAGGTGCTATCTTAGTATGTATAAGAAATGATTCAAGTTGTAAATGGACTTGAAGGTGGTGGATGTGAATCAAACTCCATAACGTTTTGGGTTTCGAAGCAGTAGGTGGTTGTGTGATCGGGAGAGTTTGGATACATGTATTGTGTTCTTGTTGTTTCCCAAGTAAAGGTGATGGCCTTTTGTAGACTTTTATAGATGACTTTTGAGGATTTTGGGCGGCGGATTTGGGCGCATGCCTATGGCACACCCATCTGCGAGTTTTGGGTTGTTTGGGCTTCCTAAAAGGTACACTGCGTTGGTCTATTTGGGCTATCAAAGATAAAGGGATGGGCTTCAAAAGGTAAAATAGTCATTTTACGGATTATTTATCCATCATATACATATATATTCCGTTAGTATTTTGAAGGCAGCCTACTAATTATTTCTCTAATCTTGACCTGGAAGGCTTCCCCGAGTATGACTTAAACCAACTAAGATTAAAAAAAAAAAAAAAAAAAAAAAAAGAGCTAAGAGTGAGCTAGCCTATTAATTATTCATTACCTACCAAATTATGACCTGCAAAAGGTTCCCTAGGAGTGACTTAAGTACAAGAAGACCACTAACTGAAATAGTTGGTCTAGGCCTAAAATAAACAAATCAATGTGCAAAAATGGGTAGCAATAGTAACATTTTGCTTTAATCACTTGATTTTGATGTGATTTGTTATTGAGTGTTTGGAATGGTGGTGGAAACCAATGGTCAGAACACTTTTTTACTGTAGCATGTGAGAGCTTTACACTGTTTATTACTGAGTTTATGGTGGGAACCATGGTTCCCACCACTCAGCCAAACGAGAGGTAAGTCGTTATTATACACTATTTTTTACAAACACTCTAATAAGACGTAAGTGTCCAATTTCAGTGGGTTGCATTTTATTAAGTTAATTTCCTCTTCGTTAGAAACCATTATAACAATTGCATAAAATTAGAGAAAACGCCACAAAAATCACTATTGTATTGATTTTATCCATATTCAAAAATCTTACTCAATACCATGTCTTGTTAAGATGTTAGACTATGTCGATAATATTTTCCCCGAGTTTTTTGCTTATTAAACTTTGTCTCCCTTTCATCCCCAATCTTTCCCTCCTCTTAGAGGTACTTCTCACACCAACAATGGATGAACATGGAAACAAACATCTCAATATTGTAAGTAGCTGGGTGCCATGGAACTCACCCCTTCTATTCCCACTCGACACTTCCCAAACCTAAACCCCACGTAGCAGTCAGTGTCGATTCTTTGTCCGATGACGATCTCTTCTCTACATGACCATCAACACGATCAATTCAATTTCACAGAATGATCACCTTTGCTCTCCTGCCTTTTTTGTATGGAGCATCTTGCAAGTCTAATTTTTTATTTTTTGACTGACATGTGGCTATTTAGGGTGAATCTCAATGTTTTGTTACAAAAATAGAGGCAAAAATCATTTTAACTTTTTAATACATGCCACTAAGTCTTGAATTAAGCGTACTCAATGTTCAAGTTGTGTTTATTGTTTAGTGTTTAATTAGCACTGGACAATTCTTGCGTGCGTGACATAATCTAGAGCCAACCTCATGTCAAGTAGCAAACTTGATTATGGAGTATTTAGCAAACCGATTTGAATTAAAGAAAATTAGTTCTAACACTACTGCAGAGTTCTAAGATTAATTAACTTTGTAAGTTTCCTCTACTTTAATTTTAAATATTACATATTTAATTAAAATAAAAGATAAAGCTTCCCTTTCCATAATTTGCATCTATTTTGTCTAAATACTACTTTTGCATATCCTTATAAAATGTCCAAAACACACCTACTTTTAAAATCATACTCAAAATACTTAAGAAGCAAGTAAATTTTTAAAAATTTCAAGACTATCTTTTTCAATCTATATTAAATGTTATTTTGAATATGACTTAGCCAAAAAATTAAATAAAAGACAATTTAAAATGTTTAAATAAATACTTTAATTACTTTGAGTGTTTTTAACTTTTTAAGATTCACTTTCTTTAGTGTTTGGTTTCATAATGTTTTCAATTCTACATAACAAATGCTAAAAAGTATAACCTTGGTTTTTGAAAATGTTTAATTGCTTCAGGGTGTTTTGAGTATGATTTTATAGATATTTTAATAATAATAAAGGCAAAAAAGATATTTAGACAAAAAACAAGGGATGTTTTGGATATTTTCTTAGAACCACTAATATTCTAATCGACATTTTAACACAAGTTATAAAAATTAAACCTGCGTCCATGATACGACACGATATAGGGCCACTTCTAACACTTCTACACCCATTTGGAGCACCACTCAACATGACATGCACTGGGATATTATCAAAACTTGTGCAAATTCCATATGATTTTTTTTTCCGCTTGAAAATATTTCTCATTATCTAAATTTTTTAATTAAGTTGTTACTTGATCCCTAAGTTAGTATTAATAAAAGCCTATGAATAAAAAAATGACATATTTCACAAATTCCTCCTAAACTATATAACTTATGTCAATATACTCCCCAAATTTTAAAACGTTTCTATTGTATCCCTAAATTATAATACTATTATATATTCTCCTTGAGCTTTGAATCTTGTTTTTTCAACAAAATAATATTTATGACACTCAATAAATGGATAAATTCATTAATTTACTCGAAACCTTTTAAAAATTAACCTGAATTATAGCACAGTCTATACTTTTCCTCCATATTTTTCTCGCTTTTAAGCAAGTACTTTTAAGACAATATATACAATAGTTTAATGTCCAACTAGTTCATTTAAAATGAAAAGAACATTCATACTAACCCCTAAGTATTATATCTAATCTTAAGTTAAACAAGCAATTTCATCTAAAAACTAATATGTTTCAAAGTTCGATGGTGAATATCAAAAAATATTATAGTTTAAGAAACACAAGGGTACGTTTTAAAGTTCAGAGGTGTATTGACACAAGTAACATAAGTAATATAGTTTAGAGGGAATTTGTGAATTTGCCCAAAAAAAATACCGGTTAATACTCTCTTTTGCTCCCAACAAAAGTGGCGCCCTTTTTTTCCACGGACATACAAAAATCAAGGGAATTTACTTTGTATCACTACAAGTTTGACACAATATTCTTCGCCTGTCCAATCTATAGAATTTTTTTTTTTTTTTGCTAGTGCAATTTGTCTAACAAATAAAGCGGAAAAGATAATTGCAGACCTATAATTATTATAAAGTTTCCATTTTCCAAAAAAAGGAAATCTGACGATGATTATATCCTAATAACAATTATGTGTTTAATTGCATACGAAGTATACTCTTTAAGTCCCAAAGCCTAAAGTAGGACGTCATCCCACAGGCAATAAATGCATATCTTTCTTTCCCTTCTTCACTTGCCACGAAAGTGACGACAAAAGACAAAACCAAGAGAGAAATGTCAAACATTGAATCAACATTCAACGAAAGCATCTCAGTATTACCATTTCATTTAAAACCCAAAACCAATCAAACCAAGAAAGAAGAAACTTAAAAAAGACCCCAGAAATTCACACAATCCAAAATTATTATGCCCAATACGAAGAAGCTCTACAAGAGAGGTGGCAAAGTTCACCCATCTCTTTTTGTATCCTCCATAGACGATTACTTGGCCTCGCTTCCCTCCTCAATTCTGACACCCATCACGGCGCTTTCCGACGAAGACAAGCGGATCTTGGCCTACCTTGTTTCTTGGTCCAACAACAAAGAAGATGGTAATGATTTCGGTGCCAAAAACGACAACGACAAGATTTCACATGCGTTTAACTGTGACTGTTTTGGGTGTTACACGAGCTTTTGGGCACGTTGGAATTCTTCACCGAATCGTCAGCTTATACATGATATTGTTGAGGCTTATGAAGACGAATTGACCAAGAAAAAGAAGGTCAAGAATGGGAAGATGAAGAGAAGTCAGAAAAAGAAAAAGATGATAAGCAAAGTTTGTGATGAACAGAGAATTGATCCTGATTTGGATTTGGTTAATAATAAAGAAGTTGAAGAATTGGTGGATTTGAGGGGAAATGATATTTGTGGTGAAGAGGGGACAGAGAAGGGGACGTTTGGGAGGCTTTTGAGTTTCATTGGAGAGAACTTTTCTGGCATGTGGAATATGGGTCAGAGTTTCAAAATTTTGGTATTTTCTTTCTTTGATATTAAATAGGGAAAAGTACGGATTGTTCTCTAGTTTTTAGTGTTAAGGTCTGCAGAAACTTTTTTTTAATTTTTTAATTTTGTTGCCTTATAATTTGTTCATGATCATCATTTTGTTTTTGTTTTAGGAAGTTCACATTATGGCCCTTTTCTTTTCTTTCTTTTATTTTTCCCACTATTTTGTGGTTGAGTTATGAAGTCAGTCAAAACATCTGTATCTAACATGAAATAAATTCAGTTCTGGATTTAGTTCAATCTCCTGCTGTGTCCTAAATACTCTGATTTGCTTCATTTTTTAGACTCATACAGGGCGTTTGTAGCGTCGGTTTAAACTCTAATAGTGCAAAACTCTTATATGTTATAATGTAAAATAAAAATAAGCTACAATATAAACTTTTCATATATTATAGTACTTTGAACTAATTATTTTAAACAGGTTCAATCCAATCCTTCCAATGCTCCCAAACATCCTAATACTCTACTAGAATGTTTCTGTTCTATTTCTTGTTTTGGGTTATTGGAATTTTATAGGATATTTGGGAAACTACAAAGTTTTTAAACCAACTTTGTTACAGTATATTTTATTATAAAATTTAAATTTTAAATCAATTTTAATTCAAACTTTTGATTTGAACTAAGTTTCTAGACAACCTTTTTAATTTAACAAAAAAAAAACTTTGTTTTATTTTCAGTCGGAGAATCATAAACTTTAACTTTTTAAACATTGTAATCATAATTTGTTTATTACAACTAGTGATTAAAATTGTATTTAAGTGGACAAAATATATATCTGATTGCAAAAATATATAAAATTATATATTATTCTTCTATTGAAAAATCTATTTGACACAACTGGTTTGAATCAATTATTGTAAAAAGTCTCACATGTTATAATAAAAGGCAAAAGATTGTTAAACTATAAAACTCTCCATGCTTTAAGTTTTTAACTAACTTTTCAATTTAAATCGATTTTTCAAACGCTCTTCTATATGTTTTTAATATGCTTAAAATGCATCACTTACCAAAAAAGAAAAAGCTTAAAATGCATCATGTAAAAAAGTAAATTTCAATTTTTCGACTGTGGTACGTGTTTTGTGGCGATGGCTTGTTCATGTGAGTTGTTTGAAGCCGTCAAAGGTCGACATTTTTTTGGCATTGGTCGAAAAGGACAAGCAAAGCAGTAGGTATCAATTTTCTTGCACGGACTGTTGACTTTTCTACGTTTAGAATTAGAAATTCAAATTTCAAGCTTCTTTGCTGCTTGGACTTAATCCAGGTAATTCATTTTGCCTTCCTAACACGGCAATGAATTCGTTATCTTCATTTTATAGAGATCACGTCATCCCTTTCTTTATGATCAAGGTTTAAAAGAATTTCATAGAGATTTAGGGGGGGAATCGATCAGTGGAGAGGGCAAATTAAACGCCTGTATTTCCATAGAATATGATTATGGATTTCTACATTAGGGATTAGACCACAGCTATTTAACGATGTTTAATAAAAAACCGTCGTTTGATCTGTCTAAAAAAGTATGATATAAATAGTTCTATGTTTCAAAAATTTGTACGAGAATATTAAACGATGGTTTTTTAAAAACTGTTGTCTAGAGCACCACATTAGATCATAATTTTAAAAACTTCATCTAATATTCTTAAATAATAAACGAGATATCCGTTAACTTTATCTCCCAAAAAGTCGCAACATTTTTGCTCTCATAGTCTTTATATTAAATATTGTAGGTACCCATTAATGTAATTTGTTTTATATTTACATTTGCTCACTAATTTTTACTGAACAAATGTGATAAGTTCTTAAATTAGGGTCATTTAGCATTGGGTCTAAGGGGCCACCTTTTTTTGTTGAGCAAGGCACAAGAATGTCCATCTAAAGAAGCACGTTTTTAAGATTTTCCTCCAAAAAAAAGCTATTTTCAAAACTGCCTCTTTAATAAAGAAAGGTGATTTGTTATAAGTCCAAGTTATCCTTCTTTCATTAATTAGAAAAAGATTTTTTAAAGTCCAAATTAACATTCTATCTCACTCCCTCATATGATAGATTACTGTTAGACTATGTACCTTAAGGATTAAATGATGTAATTGCTTTTAAGACATATAAATCATTAAAGAATTATTGTCATACATCAAATATTGTCCTCTTCATGTATGTTTATGATAAATGTTTGATAAGCAAATAGAAGTATGAAACTATCAATCTAAGTACTAAGATGTCACATATGATGGATTGATTATTTGGAAGACATAAATCTTATGACGATGGTCTAAATATAAAAGGTCCACAATCTAGGGAATAAAGTTAGGCGCTTTATTCATGTTAACATTATTATGCTGTCAATATCCCTAACGAAAGATGACTTTTCTTGATCATCAGAGTGGGACTCTGGAAATAGAGATATTAGTATATTGTCATTTGTAACTATATATTAGATCAGGATTAAAGATGAATTGATTTGTTTAATAATTCTGTTTGAGTAAATTGATTCACTTTAGATAATCATATGTATTATATCTTAATCCCAAAATTGAATCCATGAGTCCATATCCTTGACTAATATTTTTTGATGTACCAAAAGGTAACATCCTGAATTAATTGAATGTACACATACCAATACATTAGGGACATGACTCTTGAATGACGTAGGCTCGTTATTCGTAGATATGGAATATATAACTCTTTTGTAAAGTTAGTGATATTCTCTTATAAACATTATCCTATTATTAGAAACTTAAACACTCAACTATTTAGATACATATGTGTAACTGAATAGTATATTATTTGTATTGGTTATGAAAAGTAACTATTTTAATGGTAAGATAATGAAACATAAGATAAATATAATTAGGAAGGTAACATAAGGAAAAACAAAATTTGTCCTTAAGTCAATTATGTATATACTATAGAGATGTCTAACATAATGATATGTTATTGATGAAACTATAAAAATGTACATTTACTAATGATAAAATCATTTCTTTATGCTTTTTATTTCTCATTAAATCGTCTAATTAATATCATTTTTATGTTAATAAGCATTTTTGTCTTAATGTGTAAATGTGTTTAAAAATATGTCTTTAGTGTGTTTTTATAATTAATGATATTTTTGTTAATTTTTAGAGTTGTTTCAATATATTAAATATGTGTCTAGTTTGTAAATAATCAAAACTATAAAAATATTATTGTGTAATTTTATTTTGAATCTTATAAAGTTTGTAAAAAATTTAATTTTGGTTTGTTTATTTTATTTTAGATTTGAAATCTAGAGAAAAAAAAAAAAAAAAGGAGAAAAAGGGTATGAAAAGGGGCAAAGAGCACATCAAATGCATGAAGAAATAAACAAAATTCGAATTCATCTACAAGTAGACACCTGGGGCGATATTGACCCTTGGATGCGCTGCTCGAATGATCCTGACCGTCCAGAGTAAGGACTCATGTCATGCGTCATCAGTTGCGTCAGGATTATGTCCTTCCCTGGCCCCACGAGTGATTGAGCTGTCAGATTCAGTGCGGGTGGCTTTATTGATCTCATTTCTTCGACCGTCAGCTTAGAATAATAAGACTTATCAACGGCTGTCTCGCTCGGTCCCACTAGCCCCACATGGGCCCAATGTAGCTTGCTTATGCAGACCGTTGGATCGAGTCTCCCATGGTCTAGATCACATCACACACATGCTACCATGGTCAGCGAAGCGCCAGATTACAGATTAAAATTCGCACAGCGAAGATGCATTTCACGCAGGGGAGAAAAAAATAATAATAATAACTTCACATGATTCTCGTAAAGTATATACAATGGGAGGCAGCTGATTCAATTAATAATAATAATAATAATAATAATAATAAAATATAATAAAAATAATAATTAGAAAATAAAAATAGTAATTTTTCAAGGCTATAGCCTTGCATTCTCCCGTCTCTAAGCACCCCTCAAAAGGGCTTCGGGCCTTCTCATTTTCTTTCTCCATTCTCTTCCTTTGTTTTATCTACTAAGTTATCCCCTTAGATACAAATAATAAAATAATACTTAAATTAGTATAGAGAGTCTGGTAAGACAGAGAGATAATTTTGTATATTTAAAACGCTGGTATGAATTTTGACTCTATATCTACTTTATAATGCTTATATTTTTATAGAATAAATTATATTTTTATGTTTTTAATAATTATTGTTAATATTGTTATGCTACCCAATTCTTGCATAAATCTAGTCATGCTTTCTTTATGTAATTTAATTGTGTTGCATAATTAATATTAATAATATTAAAGTCATGCTCGTTTATTAAGTTGAGTTTTTGTTGTATTATAGACATAGACTGGCACAGTAAATGCTTAGTAATTCTTGATTTATTATAGACAAGGATGGCATAATATATTCTTAAACCATTTAATAAGACGAAGTACTGCTAAAATTAACACAATAATTTATTCCATAAAAAATATTAATTTTGGTTTGTTATTATCTTTTCTATCTTAAAATTATGTTAATTATAATTGTAGTGATAGTGGTTATAATTTTCATAATTAGTGCACCATATCATTAATGAAAGATGATTATTTTGCTACTTTTTATATGAAGGCTCTTAGTGTGTTATGGCTTGTTATATTGTCGCTTTCAGTTAACTTATAAAAATAGTAAAAGTGCTTGTAATTAATGAGAAAAGATATAATAAATCAAATGCTTTAGAAAATTATTAATTAGAGTTAAAATTCCATACCAGTTGCGAAACATATAAGAGATTCTCAAAGCTTCACCATTTTAATTTTATGTTTTAAACTTTGAATTAAAAAAACCATAAAAATATTTCTTTTATTTTAAACTTTGTCTTGAAAAACCGCTTGCCTTTTTGAATGTTTATTTTTATCAATTTGCCGAGTTATAAATTTTTACCTCCTTATGGATACGACAACTTTTTTATACTACACATGTCCACCATTTAAGAAGAAACATTTTGGGGTGTTACCAGTTATGGGCAAAAGACTTATTCGAGTTCCATAATTTATATATGGTTAGAAAGTACAATTCTAAGCTTTTAGTGAAATGGCTCTAGAGTTGATAATTATAAAATATACATGTTAGGAATATGTTATTTTATAATTATAGGAGCTCGATTGACATATGTTCATCGAGTTCCCTTTGCTAGATCATATTTTTTTCTATAATAATACGGCATGTTTTTCCTATAAATTAGTAACTTATATTAATTCTTAGATTGGATTAAATTCGGTTGATTGGATTTAATAATTCATGTTAGTTTATTGGTTGAATTAATTCAAAATAAATGTGTTGAATTATTTGAATATGTTTTATTTATTATGGGATTATTTATATATGATTGTTTGTTAGATAACCTTTGTATTGGGTTATTTAAATTAAAACTAAAGCTGTAAGAAAGATACCCGGGTCAAATAAAATGAAAATTATGCAATTGGTACAAATTGAATTCATCGGATAAATTACAGGATATTCTCATTTCGTTCATTATTTGATTCATTATGATCATTCATTCTTCAGCAAAAATGAAAAATACTAAGAAGTTTATTCTAATCATTCCTTAAAAAATCAATTTGAAAGAAATCATTTGGCAATAAGTCTTTTGTGGTCAAAGCCCTCTTTGAAAATATTTAAAACATTTTATCATTTATTGAAAATATTTTGAAAGAATCTTTAAGGCCAAAACCATTTAAAAACTTGGCTACCAAAGAAGAGGTAGAAGTCCTACCTAGATACTCTCCATCAAGACCCAACACTGTAGTCACGACCCGCTATACGTTAGCTTTACGAAACCATGATCACCTTAAAAAGTAAACTAAGCTTTTTCAATATCTAACTAAGAGTATTCTATAGTACTATGCTATCTTATGGTGTCTTAATATGCCTTTAAAGGTCACAAAATCATATCATAAGGTTAAAATCTTTATCTAGCTTTTAAATGGTGAAAAATGGATGAAAAATAGCAAAATTCCATGAAATTTGGTTAGCATGCCGAACTTCTCTGTCCGGCCTGTTGAACTACACAGTTCAGCTTACCAGCCATGTAGCACTGGCCTGTAGGACTAGCCCAGTTTGGCCTGCCAATGGTATGAATCCAGTATGCTAAACTCATGAGTCCAGCCTGCCAATGTTTAAGATCAGCTTGTCAAACTAGAAAAATCTAGGGACTCAAGATTTCGAGCCTCGGCCTCCCCAAATCCAAAATTTCATTCCAAACCTGTTTTCTTAATTCTCAAGCATGGGTAATGTTTATAGATGATAGAAAAACATACTAAAACACTTTTAAACAATTTTAAACAAGATTTACATAAAGATTTTTGAATAAATCCAAAAATGAAAAAAAAAAGGAGGGAGATGTAGTTAACAAAATTTTTATGAAATCAAGCCTAGATTCTAGATTATTTGAGCTCTAATTTCAACATTTTAATGAAATTTAGATAATTGAGAAAAAGTTTGAAATTTTGAAAGTTTAATAAGCTAACCTCAAATTCAAGCTATAAATAGGGTTTATAGAGACCGAATCTCATTTTTTGGACTTCCAATCCAACTAAGGTTCAAAGTTTTTGCTCAAATTTTTGAATGAAAATTAAGAGAGAAGAGAGAGAGAGAGAAAGAGCATGAGAAAAGAAGGGAGAGAGGGCTGGGAAAGAAAGAGAGAGAGTGATGGAGAAGAGGAGGGGAGAGGGGTTAAATAGAAGAAAATGTGGTTCTACGGAATGAAAATCATGTTCTAACACATGGTTTTTCAAAAGAGACAAATTAGATATTTGACAAATTATTTTGTTTCAAAATTCAAAATAACAAATAAAAATAACTGAAGGTGAGATAAATTTAAAATGTACCACAAAATGTTTAAATTAAATTTAAATCACAAGACATACTGATCAACTATTTACATGCTAACCTTACTTAATTAAACTCTGGGTGTTACAAAGACATCAACATATTATTCTTAGAAGGTGAGGAAAGAGACTCAAGGCAAATTTTTTTTTTTTGAATTTGATTAAGGGAAATTCAAAGGCCTTAGTTAAAGATAAGGCAAACGACACTTCTAATGAAACTCCGTTCCAGTACTCAAAATGATAGGGAAGGACCATCATTTTTAAGAAGTGCTAATATGAGTATAAAATTTGGGCCTTACATACTTTAGGCCCAAAAAGTTCTTTGGAAGCTAATTGAACACGGGTTAGGAGGGCTCCATTCACGTGTGCCTTTGAGAAGTCTCTCAACGAAACCAGATGAGATTGAAGATAAGGAGAAGCTGGTTGAGACCAAGGATGGGTTACTGAAGAAAAGACTTAAGGATATGGTGCAAGGTGTGACTCGAGCAACCCGCTTTCCCCATCAACATTCGTAGAAGTTGGCAAGGACACGGGCATCATGGAAAAACAGGCTTATGTTGATTTTCGCTTGGAGACGAATGTTTTGGCGGGAGGTTTTAGTAAGATTTCTTTCTATTTTATTGCTGAAAATGGGTCAATCTCATCTTCAAGCACCGGGAAAAGTAGGAAAGTTAAAAATACTAGTCAGACTAAAAGAATTAAGAGTAGTCCTAGTTCTACGAATCTCGTTAAGAGGAAGGTGAGAAAGGAAAGAGGTTCAGCTTTGAAAAAAACAAACAAAAATTAGGTCTGACAATTATATTCCATCGATGTTAGCGAAGGTTGCGGAGCAACCCACCAGATGCCGTAAGTATTATAAGTTGAAGTGCATGAGGTGTGAGGAACCCTTGTGCATTTGACAATCTATGGATGCTAATTCGTAGCTCATCCTTGAATCTAGTCTTCTAAACTGAGATTAGGCTAAATGGGGTGGTAGCTAGTTCATTGAGGTAAAGGTTTGGTTTCGATAATTGTTTCCACGTTGATTGTGTGAGAAGAAATGGTCGTCTCATACTGTAATGGTCTGTCTTTTTAGTTCGTCATTTAATTTGCTTAAATATTATTTTCTTTACTTTAATCTTACTTTTTAGTAGAAAAATATTAATTAATTTTTTGTACATATTTAAAACTATTGTGACTTTCATTGCAATAGAATTGAATTATTAGTTTCAAACATAACTTTACAGTCATTTAAAGATCTTTGACAAAATAAATCTTTGAAAATGTTTTTGATTGAACATTTCAAACTTATTTTCATATAAGACATTTTTTTAAACATATACTTTCTTGTAACTTCTATATTACTTTTTTACAAACAGTGAAAACTTTTTCTTAATAAGATTTTTTGTAATAGTATTCATACCAAACCTTTATATTTGTCCACTATGACATCTAGTTTGTCAACCAATCTACTGGTCTTCTGTAAGACTACCTACAGCATGAAGAAACTTATAATGAGTTTTTGCTTAGTAAGTTCAAGCATAATCTCACAAAACATTAAAAACATTTACCATAAAACATTACTTTTAAACTTTTCTTATAAAACTCTCTTCATGAACCTTTTCTTGTAAACAATTTTTATAAATGTTTTTCATAAATATTTCTCGTAAACATTTCTTGAATTGTTTTTCATAAACACATCACAGAAAGGAATACAAGCAAGAACATAATGCATGATTCTATTTATGCTCATTCATGAACATCCAATTATAAACTTTTTATTATCATTCATAACTTACTTAAACTCCTTATCATCATTCTTATCTTACTTGAATATATGAGCTTAAATGTTTGTTTCAATATCATCAATTATGAGATCATGACTTTAATTTAACACAAGGCTTCCTTTGTGAAAGATTTAGGACTATTGAACAATGAGGTCACAACTTTAACATCACTTATACACCTCACATCGAAGAGGGTGGTATGACATTTTAATTATCATCATTAATTTACCTTCTTGTAAACTTTAGTGAGCATATATAATGCTAAAAATATCTTATGCTATAACTTAGCATTGAAACATTAAACATAGCAAATCTAAATACATTGCAAATTATTGTAACACCTCGATTTTTAATTTAGTGTAATTAGTGGGAAAATGGGGAATTAGTGTGCATAATGTAAGTTTGAACTTCATTTAACTATTTTATAATATTTTCAAAATTAGTATTACTTTTAATCATTTTAATCACTCTTTATTATTTCAATTGTTATTTTGAATTTTTGGAACAAAACAGTTGTCAAGTATTCAATATGTCCCTTTTGGAAAACCGTGTGTTAAAACATGGTTTTCACTTTGCAAAAGACACTCTCTTCCTCTATTTATTTCCTCTCCCTCTCCTTGCCTCCTTCACTATCTCCCACACACTCTCTCTCTTCTCTCTCTCTCCTCGTCACCCTCTCTCTTTTTCCCTCTCAAATTTTGATTCAAAATTGAGCTCAAGCTTGAATCTTCAGCTAGATTAGAAGCTAAGAAGCAAGGTTGAGCCTCTATAAACTTGATTTCAAGTTTGGATTCAAGGTTAGTTTGTTATTTTTCAAATTTTTAAAACTTTTTCTAAATTTTTCAATTTCTTTAAAATATTATAATCTGAGCTTCTATAGCTTAGGAAGCCTTTAATCTAAGTTAATGGAACTTAAAACAACTCAAATCTAGGCTTGATTTCATGCAAAATGGATTGAATAACATTTTTTCCTTTCTCCATTTTCGGATTCCTTTGAAATTTTCTATGTAAAACTTGTTTAAATTTGTTTAAATGTGTTCTATTATGTTTTTCTATCATTTATGAACATTACCCATGCTTGAGAATTAAGAAAATAGATTTAGATTGAGATTTTGGTACCGAAGAGGTCGAGACTCCAAGTCTCAAGTCCCTAGTTTTTTCCAGTTCGGCAAGTCGATCTTGAACATCAGTAGGCCGGACTCATGAGTTCGGCATGCTGAATTCATAGCATCGGTAGGCCGAACCTGGGGAAGTTCGATAGGTCAGTCTTGCCTAGCTAGTAGGCCGAACTGTATAGTTTAACAAGTCAGACTAGGGAATTCAGCTGGCTAACTAGCCATAGGAAAAATGGCTATTTTACACCCGCTTTCACTGTTTTAAACCTAGATTGAGAATTTAAACTTTATAGTATGATTTTATGGACATGAGTAGCTTGATAGTGTAGCATATCTTAAACTAGATACTGATGAACTTAGTTTACATTTAAGGTTGTTCGTGATTTTGTGGAGCTAACGTATAATAGGTCGAAACTACGATGCTGAGTCATGATTTAAGATATCGAGGTAAGACTTCTATCCTTTTCTTGGTAGCCAAGTTTTTAATGATTTTGGCCTCAAATGATTCTTTCAAAATGTTTTCAATAATTGACAAAATGTTTTAAAAGTCTTCAAAAAGGGGATTTTGGCCACACAATGATTTCTTTCAAAATGATCCATTTCAAAATGATTTCTTTTAAAATGATTGCCCACAAAATGATTTCTTTTAAAACGGATTTCAAGGAACGATTAGATAAACTTCTTAACAATTTTCATTATTTGTCAAGAATCGAATGATCATGATGAATCGAATAATGAACGTAATTGAGAATACTTGGTAACATGGGATTTAAATAACAATAAATAAATATAAGGGCATGATGCCATAATTAGAGATCGGGTCGTGTAGAGTGCAACCTTAGGGGCACGTCCCGAAACCCAACTGGGCCACTACGGCGGTGATACTTATAGTTTGCCCAAGAAGGACAATAAGATTATTTTTGGACAAACTGATTTCGGTAAGAATAATTTAGATGAATTTATTTATTTATTTTTGTATTCTAAATATTTTCACGAATATTATATTTTATATTCAAATTATGTGTTTTCAAAATTTAGTCCTACTGAGCCTTCCACTCACATTTCTTTACTTGTTTTAAAACCTTTGCCTCAGGTGGATTGCAGCTTAGGACCGACTAGGAGGCAACTAGGTAAACACGTGAGTTGTAGAAATTCTGTTTAGGTTATTACTTTATTTAATTCAAGGCATGTATAATTTTAATATTTACCTTTCTTTATTGGACTGGGATGTATTATTTTATTGTCGATACCATATGTATGTACTAATGTGGGTCTGGTGGAGCTGGCTTATGTTTGATTAACTTTAAAATTTACTTTATGTCTTATTGTTTGAGAATAACGATAAATATTTTAGAATGTTTATTAGAAAAAAAATTATTAGCACATTTTTTAAAATAACCCAAATCATTTAATTGGTAATTTTAATCAAAAAATCTGCTTTAATTAACTTAATTAATCCACCATATCACCACCTATACTTCAGGGCGTGACAATTATAACTTGAATTTTTAAAACATTTTGCATATCAAATACAAACATATTTCAAACATACAAAAGGTATTTGAAAATCATTTTCTTCATGCCATAGGTGAGGTTTGAATATTACCTAAGTAGAGCTCTAATGTTCCCATTTTATCCTTTTCCTTCTATTAGTCGTCTTCTATCTGTTATTTTAAATGAAACATGACTATTAGCTAACCTTCTCATTATCGACTTACTCGATCGATAAGAGAACTTAAAAATTAACCGTTCATTCCTTTTGCTTAGCCTTGTTCTTATCAATTTATTTTTCTGCTACCTAACTTTCCTTGATCGAATTCCACATCTTACTAGACAGTTTCGTTACTTAATATGATACGGAACATTTTTCGTCATGGCGTTTCACTGATTCAAAGTATTCGGCTCCGTTTTAGCGGTTTTCTTTAAAATAACGATTTTATCCTTAACGAGTTTTTCATAACTCACTTAGCTTAACTAAATTTCTCATTTTATTCCACTATTCTATTACTTATGAGATATAGAAAAATTCACACTTAGGAGCATTTTCCTAGTTCGGTTGTTTCAGGGCCTTTTATAAAAATGACCATTTTGCACTTGATAGGCCTTAGAAAATTTTCGGGACTCATTTTAAACCAAAATGTTGCTAAAAACAAAAGGACAGTTTTCCTTTTGATAAAATATATTTTATCAAAACTCTATGATTTTGAACCATAATATGAAAATCTTGGCAATTATGTCCTTACCATTTTTCTCTCGCTCATTACTTGATAAAAAGCTTTAAATCCTTTGAAACTTAACATATGTGGTTATTCACTACCCATAGCAGTGCAGAAAATTAACATTCCTCAGTGAAAATTTTCATGTATACAGTTTTACAGTTTTGGTTCAAAGCACAAAAATCTTGACATTTTTGCCCCGAAACCAAAATTAACCATCTTATATTAAAAGGTTCAGCTTTTGCAATGATTAAAACTTTCTTAATCTCCTTAGCCTAATTAAAACCATCTCATAACGTTTTTCTTTTTAAAAAATTTTGTGCTTAAAATATCATAAAATTCATAACTTAAAATTCATACGTAAATTTCATGAACCGTTAATGACTTTTAACTTTTCGATGAGATCTACAACTTTTGTGTTTAACTTTTATCAAAATTATTCTTCTTAAGGGCATTTTGAAAAGGAAAAATTATTCTTCTTAATGACATTTTGAAAAGGCATAACCAAAATCAACATGTTTCGGCTCATTAAAATTGAAATTCAAGCGGTATTTCTTCACAAAATGGTTCAAATTGATATTTCTAATAAATTTCATGTTGAACTTAGCGAATGATTCAGCCTCTAAGGACCTCAATCACTAAAATCTTTCAAAAATGTCCTTTAAACACTTTTATGTTATAAGTTTGCGTAACTAGTTTTGATAAGGTTTAAGTCAAACTTTGTGTTATGCGAAAGTTTGTCACACTTTCTAATTTTAGCATTAAACCCTTTTTTTCAACTATCTAACAACACCATCATCCACATAATTATAAAAATAATCATGCCATAAAGTATCATTACAAGCCATAGTCTATTTATTTACATTAAACACTTAGATTGCATAGAAAAACATAAACCTAACTTAGTATGTTCCAAGGGCTAAGAATTTATCTAACCATTCCAAAATACTTGTCTTCTCTTTTTGGCACTTGAAAGCTTCCACAATCCTTTGATATCAAGTCCATACCATACCATGAATATTTCTTTCAAAACTTGAATAAAAACCCTAGATCATAATAGAAAAATTTTGAGTTTTTACCTTGAAACAGCGTAAACGTCTTCTACATCATTTGTTCTTGTCCCCTTGGATACTTTGGAGGCTTAAGTCATCAATAATTTGAGAATATCTAAGCTAGAGGGGACAGTTTTATGTGGACAGTTTTATGGTTTTCTTTTCTAAGCTTGTATGGAAAAAATGAAGAAGAAAGAAACACTTTTTTTATTTAGGTCCAAAATATCACTTAATGACAGTTTGTCATAAAAAGGATTATCTGTCATCAAAGTGTTCCTTTTTGTAAGGTAAATTCGGTTTCCCTCAAAGGGAGACATGGCATTTTCTCCATCATTGGAGTGTCACAAAATGGGCCCCACATTATCTTTTCAATAGTCTAAATTTTTATTGACAGTATTTTTCTTATACTGCCGATATACTTCTCATACTGTTAGTATTCTTTCCTATACTATTTTTCATAGTCCACAAGCTTATGCATCATCCATACAATATGATTCCTATATTGTTTAACATTACACAGTCTAATTTCTATACTGTATTACTTTATGCAATATAATTTTCACACTAATTAACTTTATGCAGTATAATTTCTATACTTTTTAACTTTGTCAGTCCCATAATTTTGTACTATTTAATTTTATGTTGTATAATTTTTATATTTTTATACAGTATTTTTCTTTTACTGTATATTCATCTTAAAATTTGATACAATACATTTTGCAACAATTAGGCTTTCTAACTTATTTTCATATCATTCCTTCCTTGATTAAGACTATAGCATGATTTTTAACTTTAAAATTCTTATTTTTACTTTTATAAATTTGTCATAACAATTAGATTTAAACAATAATTCTTGTGATAATAAAATTACTTTTTAAATTCATAACAAATTTTTTATCATAAAATTTAGCTCATATAATTTGTTCATAAATTACTTAACAAAATTCTTAATTATTGCATTTAAAATGCACTAAAAATTCTTGAGTATCACACATACTCCTTTGGTGCTCTAATGGGTGGCGGATGTTAAGAGTTACTCTCCGCATCATATAGACACTTTCATCTCTGATGGCATAATGAAACGTGGAGATTTAATGGGTTTTATGGCAACTCGGATAGGAGCCAAAAGGAGCATTCCTGGATCTTACTTAGAAGACTACAGAGTATGTTCTCTCTCCCTTGGGTGATTGGTGGCAACTTCAACAAAATTTTCTATTTATTTGATAAGAATGAGTGATTGTTGAAATACTTGATCGTTTCTTTGGTTGTGACAAGTGGCTGGAGCTTTTTATTGATTTTAAGGTCTCTCACTTGGATTTTTTTGACCCAGACCTTAGGGCAATTCTCTTTGGAAGGAATATTAATAGAGTGGGAAGGGGCTGAGGGGCTACAAAACAAAACTGTTTTTTCTTCGATCCAATTCTCATCAGGTGGTAGAGCTGATAAAGACCAAAGAAAAAGGGCTTGACAGATTACTTGCTCTTGAGGAATCCTACCAGAAGAAAATGTCTAGAAATGATTAGCTGTTGGAAGTGATAGGAATACTAGATTTTTCCACTAAAAAACATCCCAACGACGAGACCGTAACGAGCTAAAGGGGGTGGCGAAAGCGGATGGTGTGTGGATTTCATCAGAGGAGGGGATTGGGGAGGAGATTGAAGGCTATTTTAAAGAGTTGTTACCTTGATCAAGCCTGATGCTTCTAAAATGTCTTTAGTACTAGAAGTGACTAATTCTAGATTCTCTCAAGATATGCAAGAGAGGTTGGAGAGGCCATTTACTACCGAGATGATGGCCTGTTTGATGTGGAAGGTGATAAGGCCTCGGGCGTACATGGATCCCATGTGCTTTTCTTTAACGAAAAATTGGGACATTATTGGGCTGGATCTAGTGGCAATATGTTTGGGAATTCTAAATAATCATCATTCGGTGGAGGCTATTAATGGTACCAATGTTGTTATTATCCCACCAATCAGGGGTCCTAAAAAAATGTCGGATTTTAGGCCATGATTCTCATAAAATCATTACCAAGGTTTGGCTAACCAGATCAAGGAAGTATTGTCGTCATTAATCGCTCAAGAACAAAGTGCTTTTGCACCGGTGAGACTTATCTTAGATACATTCTAGTGGTGTTTGAGGAACTTCATTCTACCCGAAGGGAAATGGGAGGAAGAAACGATCTTATGAGGCTTAAACTGAATACGAGTAAGGAATACAATCATATTGAGTGGCCTTTTTAGAAGGCGGTGATATTGAAAATAGGATTCAGTCCAAACTACATTAGACTTGTAATACCCCTCAAGCAAACTAATAAGATGTGAAAAGCCTATTTAATTAGGTTAAAGAGTATTAACCTTTCATTACATTATATATGTTATGGTTTACTTAAAAATATTCATATCATTATAGAAGAGTTTTGAAATTGTTGTTTCACTCATTTCCTTATTTACAACAGATACAGTATTTCAAAATGAGATGTGCAATATACTACCACATCCAGAATTAGTAATATATCTATTTAAAAAATCATAACAAAGCTATTACGTTTGGCAAAACATAGTTCCAAAATAAGCTTCAAAAGCTGATCTAAAACATGACATATGAACAAATCTCTATCCGGCAGTTTTGGATACTTCAGCAACCCCTAACCCTATACATCCTCACCTACATCATAAGAACTATAATAAGCTAAAAGCTTAGTAAGCAGAAACTAATTTATGAACATGAAAAATGAATGAGAATGCAATTAGACATTTTCGTTTAACAGTTTTCTTTCAACAATTTTTTCTTTTTTTAGGTACCCTTGGAGTGTGGTACTTAACTAGTAATGATAGATCTTAGTTTTTGGAACCTGTTCATCATTTTTGCCAATGTACTAATAATAAGACGGGGTTTCCATCTCAGTCTTTAGACCTCGGGTATTTGCCGTATTCATTCTTAGTCTTTGTGGCCTTTCTTATCTTGGATTTTAATTCTCAACGTATTCACCACCCTTTGTTGGATCCGCCAGTCCCACCAATGTCCCTTGCCTACCTGACCATCAATTAATCAGCCAATCCTCATTTTAGTTAAAAACCTCATTTCATTTTCAATCACATCATATGTTCTAATGTAAATATCATGAATCATGAATGCTTTTCAACAATTTATATCATTCTCAAATTAAAACAATAGAATCAATGCACCTTAAAATATAGCATGACATAATTCTTGCGATGTAGTAAATAGTAGTTAGTAATTACCTTGAGACCAATTTACGTTGAGTGAAAATATCAGTCATCTTAGAAGATAAGATGTGCTAAAAGGCCTAAAATTATAAAATTGTATACCATTCAATTCCTAAATAAAACAAATTAATTGGATCATGTTATAAGTTCATATTACAATAGTTTTCCATTAATTCAAACACAAAACAGGCTGAACATCAAAATTTCACAATGCACACTTTTGACCAAGGAACATGCTATATTACTAAAATTATGATTAAACATAGAGATTAAATATTCAATCATCTCAACAAACATTTGTTTCAGCTCATTCCTACTACAAATTATACTATGTCAAACACATAACAATTTTACCTCTTTTTATCCAAAATCAGGTTCTCAATAAATAAATAATATTTTCAAGCATTAAATATCATTAAAGGAAGTAAATAATCTTATAAAAATAGCCTAATACATGAGAATCAAGCATGGTGCAAAGTCGATATCCCACTTAACCTAGGTTTGTATTTTCTTTCCATAAATTCAAAAATAATATTCTAACTAATTCCAATCTATCTACAAGCATTCAAAAGCACTAAATAAATACTTAGGATCAATAGAAATAAAGGAAATAATCAGTTTCCATAAGATTTTTAATTGTGCAAAGAAACTAGCTTAACTAGCTTAGTTTAAGCTCAAATCTATACTAGCTTACTTTCCCCACATCTATAATCATATATAACAGAAAATAACTTCATTTCATTGTAAGAAACATAAATATATAGATGTTACCTTATAGGGAGTTAGGGCTCTAATAAAGGTCAATACACTTGATTTTCAAGCTCAAAATGCTAAGAACTTGGCCTAGCCTGTGTAACCCAAATTTCTATGGTGTTGCTTAAGTTTTGTGAGCTTTAGGATATGGGAAATGGAGAGAAAGGAGTAGGGAGAGTGTTGCACGTTTTGAGAGCTGCTTGAAAAAGAAAGAGGCAAAAATGAACATTCTAGTTCATTTGAATTAGTCTAAATCATGTAAGAGAAGGCAGAAACTTGCTTGGGGGCCTTTGCCAACTTTTTCTTGGGTTTGAAATGTGAAAAGAGTGCTAAGTCAGAGAATTTAGGTAATGGCTAGCCACTTGAATCTAGTACAAGCAAGAGTAATTTAATTTGCTATAGCCTAGTCAACTAATCAATCCAATTGCACCACTTTGCATACTTTCAATTCCAATCAAAATTTTCTTTTTCAAATATATAAATGGGCAAAACAATTAGTTTAGAATACATTTGAAATAGAAAAACACTTTCCTATCAATTCATAATCCGTTTATTACACCAATCTTCCTTACGGAGAAACCGAGTTTTTCACAGCAATTAGAATTTTAAAAACATGTTAGATCATATATTAATAATTAAATGTCATATTTATTTAATATAAGCATGTTTATATATGATTCAATCTTATAAATAATGAGTATTCATGCTCGTAAGAGATCCTTTTTATATGCTCAAAATTTAATAACATGTGTTTGTTAAATGTATAGACATACAAGATGCTTATTACTGGCTAATTGTGAGTTAATTGGTCATTACAATCCTCTCCTTCTTATCAAAATTTTGTCCTTGAAATTTGACATACTGAATAGTTATTGATATTTGTTCTGCATCTTTTCTTCTCTTTCCTATGTGGCTTCTTCTACTAAATGATTCCTTCACAAAACCTTAATTAGTTTCTCCTCATATGCTAAATTAGAAGTTATTTCTAATGGCTCATAATTTAGAACATGTGAGGGATTTGGAATATACTTCTTGAACATGGACACATGGAAGACATCATGTACATTGGATAATGAACCCTTTCAAGGATTTCAAATGGGTCAACATACCTTGGGCTTAACTTTCTTCTTTTTCCAAATCTCATGACACCCTTCATTGGAGCTATCTTCAAGAATACATGATCCTTAACAGTAAACTCTAAATCTCTTCTTCTTTTATCTGCATAGCTTTTTTGTATCCTTTGTACTGTCATCCTTCTATCACGTATCTTTTTTGCTACCTTAGCAATTTTTTGTACCATCTGTGGACCGAGTGATTTCCTTTCTCGAGCTTTATCCCAATAAACTAGAGATCTACATTTTCTTCCATATAGTGCTTCATAAGTTGCCATTCTAATTGTTACTTAGTAACTGTTGTTGTAAGTAAATTCCACTAGAGGAAGCTTTGTATCTCAACTCCCTTGCAAATCAAGCTTATAAACTCTTAACATATCTTCTAGTGGTTGAATTACCCTCTTAGACTGTCCATCACTTTGAGGCTAGAATGCTATACTAAATGCAAGCTTTGTTCTCATAGTACTACGTAAACTCTTCTAAAATGCAGATATGAACTTAAGGTCTCTATCAGACACTATTGAAACTGGTTACTCCATGTAATCTGACTATCTCTTTGATATACAATTGAGCATATTGGTCCATGGTATAAGTGGATTTGACTGGAAGAAAATGGGTTGACTTTGTTAACCTATCCACAACCACCCATATGGAATTAAATCCTTAGGCAATCCAAGTACAAAGTCTATTATGATATGTTCCCATTTCTACTCTGGAATCAGTAAAGGCTTCAATAACCCTATTGGTATCTAATGTTCAATCTTAACTTATTGACAAGTTAAACATTCAGCCACAAAATTTGCTACATCTTTCTTCATTCCAAGCCAACAATAATGCTACTTTAGATCTCTGTATACTTTTGTGCTACTTGGTTGTATTGAATAAGGAGTCTTATATACTTCTTTCAAGATGTCTTCTTTAATTGCCTTAACAAATGGTACGCACAACCTTCCTCTATATCTTATAATCCCATCTTTAGCAACTAAGAAGTTTGATCTTTGTCATGCATCAATTTCTTTTCTCAACCCAATCAAATACTTGTCCACCTTTTGACCTTCTTTAATTTTATCTTGTAGCACAAGTTGCAATACCAGAGCTGGCAATTTATTCATTATTCCTTTCAGGACTATTTCAAGCTCTAACCTTTGCAAATTCAATAATATCGGCTTTTGAATGATATAGAGGGATGACATTGATTTGCTGCTCAAGGCATTAGTGACCACATTTGCTTTACTAAGATGATAATTGATTACACAATCATAGTCTTTTACAAGTTATAACCATCTACGTTGCCTCATATTTAATTCCTATTGGGTGAAGAAGTATTTTTGACTCTTATGGTTAGTATAAATCTCACACTTCTCACCGTACTGATAATGTCTCAAGATTTTCAAAGTAAAAACTATAGCCACAAGTTCCAAATCATGAGTTGGATAATCCTTTTCTTACTCTTTTAGTTGCCTTTAAGGCAGCTGCGATTACCTTCCTATTTTGTATTAACACACAATCTAAACCATTCCTCAATGCATCACTATACACCACAAATCCACCAATTCCTATTGGAATGGTAAGCACTCGAGCTATGATTAGCCTATGCTTCAATTCTTGAAAACTCCTTTCACAAGCATCAATCCACTAAAAGTTCACATTCTTTCTAGTCAGCGATGTTAAGTGAGTGGCTATTTTAGAGAATCACTCAATAAATCATCGATAGGATCCTGCAAATCCTAAAAAGCTCCTAACTTCTGATACATTTGTTGGTGTTGGCCAGTTAGCAACAGCTTGTACTTTACCTGGATCAACATAAATTCCATTCTTGGACATTATATGTCCTAAGAATGCCACTTGCTTTGGCCAAAAGTGACACTTCTTAAATTTGGCATATAGCATAATTCTTAAAAGTTCTTCATGTTCTTCCTTACTTTGAGAATAGATCAAATATCATCAATAAAAACAATCACAAATTTATTAAGAAATTGCTTGAACACCCTATTTATCAAGTCCATAAATGCAACAGGAGCATTTGTTGAACTAAAAGGCATCACTAAAAATTCGTAATGCCCATACCTTGTTTTAACAGCAGTCTTCTCACATCTTCTTATTTGATCTTCAATTAATGATATCCACTCTGCAAATCAATTTTTGAGAAAACAAAAACACCTTATAATTGATCAAACAAATCATCTATCATTGGAAGTGGATACTTATTCTTAATGGTCACCTTGTTTAACTCTCTATAATCAATATATAACCGCAATGTGACATCTTTTTTATTCACAAATAACACAGGGACTCCCTAAGGAGAATAATAAAGTGTATAAAACCCTTATTAAGCAGTTCTTGTAATTGCACCTTCAACTTCTTTAATTCTATTGGTGCCATTCTATATGGTGCTTTGAAAACTGGTGCAGTTCCTGGTATAAGATCAATTACAAAATCAATCTCTCGATCAGGTCGCAATCCTAGTAAGTCATTTGGGAACACTTTTAGGAACTCTTGAACCACACTGCATCTTCTGGCTTTAACTTCTGTTCCATTGAAGTATCCATAACACTAGCCAAATAGCCAACACAACCTTTGCTAAGCATCTTTTAAGCCTTTGTTGCAGTTATAATTGGTATAGATGATCTACCTATAGTTCCTCTAAATACAAACTGTTCTTCTCTAGGTGGCTAAAAGATCACAATCTTCTTGTTGCAGTTTATTGTGGCATGATATTTTGTCAATCAATCTATACCTAAAGTGACTTCAAAATCAGCCATATTCAAAATCATAAGATCCACATATAAGGTTTTATCACCATTTTGAATCAAGCAAGCCCTTAACATTTGATTTGATTCTATTTCTCTCCCGGAAGGTAGCGTTACACTATATCTCATTTTCAACAAATTTGGTGTAATGCCTAATTTCTTCACAAATGTATTTGATGCAAATGAATGTTTAGATCCTGAATCTATGAATGCATTTGCAACAACTCTAGAATTAAAATATTACTTGAGACCACAAAAGCATCCACGTTAGTTTGTTCCTCTGTCATTGAATACACCCATCCTTGGAATTTCTTTTGCATCATGGGATTATCGTTTGCTAAATGTCCTGGCTTCTTGCACTTGAAACATAAGTTTCTACCTTTATAACACTTTCTAAAATGATTCTTCCCACACTTAGCACATAATGGCTCCTCAGTTATGTTAGCAGCTTGCTCAACTCTAGGATGTTTATTGTTCCCTTGTTGTGGCTTCTGTTTTGTCTTTTTCCACTGTCTAGGATTCTTTGGAGTAAATCCTGATCTCTTTTGTTGGTAAAACTTCTCAATGTTTTTTTCATCCTGATCTGCCATCATAAAAGAGTTTTGACTAAGTTAAAACAACCATAAATTAACAAAATCATAAAAACAACAAATCATACAGATAAGAGATACCAATGGTTGACTAAGTTTCCCAGCCAGGATATGTTCATATGCTTTCTTTTGTCTTCAAAAACTATTTAAACCTCTCCTCTGTTAAAGAGTATTAACCTTTTATTTATATTATATATGTTACGATTTACTTAAAAATATTCATTTCATTTTAAAAGAGTTTTAAAATTGTTGTTTCACTCATTTCCTTATTCACAACATTTACCATATTTCAAAAAAAGATGTGCAATATACTATCACATCTAGAGTTAGTAATATATCTATTTACAAAACCACAATAGAGCTACTAAATTTGACAAAATAGAATTCCAAAATAAGCTTCAAAAGCTGATATAAAACATAGCATATAAACAAATCTCTGTCTGGTAGCTCTGAATACTCGGTCAACCCCTAATCCTATACATCCTCACCTATATCATAAGAACTATAATGAGCTAAAAGCTCAATAAGTAGAAACTAATGCATGAACATGAACAATGAATGAGAATGCAATTAGACATTTTCGTTTATCAGTTTTATTTCAACAATTGTTTCTTCTTTTGGATACTCTTGGAGTGTGGTACTTAACTGGTAATGATAGATCGTGGTTTTCAAAATCTGTTCATCATTTTGGCCAATGTAATAATAATAATACAGGGTTCCCATCTTGGTCTTTAGACCTTAGGTATTTGCCATATTCAATCTCAGTCTTTATGGCTTTTCTTATCTTGGTTTTTCAATCTCAAAGAGTTCACCACCCTTTGTTGGGTCAGCTGGTCCCACCCGTGTTGTGTGCCTACTCGACCACCAATTAAGCACCAAACCCCTATTTTAGTTAAAAACCTCATTTTCTTTTCAGATCACATCACATGTTTTAATGTAAATGTCATGAATCATGAATGCTTTTCAATAATCTATATCATTCTCAAATAATAACAATCCAATTAATGTACCTTAAAACATATCATGACATAGTTCTTATGATGTAGTAAATAGTAGTTTTTACTTACCTCGAGACCAATTTCTATTGAGGGAAAAGATTAGTCCTCTTAGAAGATAAGATGTGCCAAAAGGTCTAAAATCATAAAATTGTATACCATTCAATTCCTCAATGAACAAACTAATTGGATCATATTATACGTTCATATTACAATGGTTTTGTATTAATTCAAACACAAAATGGGCTAAGCATCAAAATGTCACAATGCACACTTTTGGCCAAGGAACATGCTGTATTACAAAAATTATGATTAAACATGGAGATTAAATGTTCAATCATCTCAACAAACATTCATTTCAGCTCATTCCTACTACAAATTATATTATGTTAAACACATAACAATTTTACCTCTTTCTATCTAAAATCAGGTCCTCAATAAATAAATAATATTTCCAAACATTAAATGTCACTAAAGGAAGTACGAAATCTTATAAAAACAACCTAATATATGAGAATCATGCATGGTGCACATTTGATATTCGACTTAACCTAGTTTTGTGTTTTCTTTCTATATATTTAGAAATAACATTCTAACTAATTCCCATCTA